>BGPR01005039.1:0-53872 GCA_013235015.1 Araneus ventricosus
AAAAAAAAGGATCTTGAAATTTTAACATGTTATATCAAATCAAAATGAAATTTTAAAGTTCCTTCATGAAGATACATTTTACTATAAAATACAAAGTTTAAATAGCTACCAGAAAAATGTCTTAATTCTTTTGTCGGTTGTGTGTTAAAAACAACTCTAAAACCTCTCGAGTAATCAGCAGTAATATTTTGAATTGCGTGACTGTACGTGTCTATGTGCAATATATGTTTCTATTTCATTCGTAGAAACATTTGTGCAAGACTTTATAACCTATTTCATTTCTAATTATAAATAAATTTGCATCTTCCTCATTTTTAACCCTTTAGCTGCGGGTGCATTCTTATATATGCGGTTTATAAACCACACCCGCACCCGGGTTAATCAACATCTGGTTTTCATCAATTTAGTTTTGCTATAAAGATTTTACAGAAGACTGTCTAGATTTCCATGATGCATAAAGCACAAATTAATTAAAATTAGAAATATACAATTCCAAAAGGTCACACAAATACTTCAAAAATAAATCTGTACAAAATACTGATGGTTTACACTTTACATTATGCTTTAATTGCATTAATATCTTAAAAGCTTTTAGAAAAACAACCTTACTATTATATTATATATTTACTCTCGAACTTCTGAAGAAAATATTAGATAAACTAATGAACGTAACTATTACAATTAGTCTCCAGTAATTGCACACAGAAATCATATATATTAAATTAACAATCCGTGATACCAGATAGATGTATTAAAAATGATAAAAGGATTACTTCATTTTCAGGCAGTCTAGTTTCACTAGCAATTTCAGAAAATGACAGCACACGATTATTGCCAGGTCTTTTGAAAGTCATCTAAAAATAGTTACAACAAACTTAAATAAATGAGAATTTTTAAAATCATTGCAATAGCAGTAAGAATTAAAATACATTAGTTCAGAGCACTCAATGATATTCATTTCAAAAGGAAAAAAAAAGAGAAAAAAAGTTGCAAAAACCAGCGGGGGTGTTCTCCCTTAAACTTTCTTGTATACTTCCCCAAAAAGGTGCCGTTTCCCCTTCCCCCGCGTGACTAAAAAAATTCGAACCTATTGTTACCCAGAATCCAATGACTATCAGAAGGTTTTTCATTATAGTGATTGAAAAATATACAGGCAAAGAATGAAATTCAAAGAGATGCGTAACGATTTTCCTCTCTTAGTGGCTCAAGGACAAACTGACGTAATTCGCTACTCCGTAAGGCAATTCCTCTCCGTCCGTGCCTGTTTATAGATAACAGCAAATCATACTTAATTGTAATTCTGTGAATACCGATAAAAGCATAGACTTGTGAAATAATTCACATTTGGGAGAAAAAAATTGCTAAACCTTTAAAGACTATACAAAGAAGGATGCAAGGTCTACAGTTGACAGTACTACTAGTGCTTAAAATTTAACAAGTTACATTCAATATATTTATACAGTATTAGTATTCAAAGTACTACAATAAAATATTTGCATAGTTTCACCTCTTGATATATAAATCTATTACTACAAAAGTCCCTAAACCTGATGACAGCAAAAATAAGTACGAAAATTTATTTTTAGAAAACAAAGAAATATAATTAATTATACTTTTTTACTAGACAGAAACAAGATACTAGGAAACTTGTTTGTGAAAGGATAGAAAATACGTGATATTTACTAATGGTACAATTCTAACGTTATGATATCCAATTAATTTCCAACAATATTTGTTCAATGGCAAACTAGCAACAAATGAAACTTTGAATTGATGAAATAGAAACAAAACAATGGTGAATTTCCTTTTTATCAAACATAGTGCATAAAGTGAAAAAAAAAAATGAGGTGATATTTTCTCTGATCTTGAACAAATAAATAACTTAATACTATCTCACTAGATGATTAAACGTACCTCCATCAAGCACAGAAGAGATATCTTTTGGCGCAAAGCAATTTCATGAGCAGCCAAATCAGCCTACAAAATACAAACAATTTTACATTCAAAATAACAACTAAAAAAAATGCAGTTTATTCAAAAGTAACCAACATACATCTCAACCCAGTGAATTTTCAACTATTACAGTACTTCTGTCAAATACCTAAAAAATATTTAATTTCAAGAAAATAGAAATCGGTTTTCTATAAACTTTATAAAAGGTCATTATTTTAATAATTTTATTTAACAATTCAATATTTCAAATTTTTCAATAATCAATGGCCCGGAAGCAGAAAGTGTGATATAAGTTGCAGAACAAACACGTCCTTGCCGAACATTTCATCCTTAAAAAAATACGCGCACACACCAAAAAAAAAACACGATATTGTTCTGCAGAACAATCAAAGCAAGGTGCTCTTTATGCCATGCCCTCTCTTCATATTTCGTGTAATGCAGCCTCCAGAGATTGGAGCAATGGTAAAAATAACTCTCCTTCATCGCGTGGCTTACGAGAAAGCCACTCCTTCATCAGGCTGACGTCACAGGGGAAGAATATCCGAAACAGGCACGTTGAAAGCTGCATGTACAGAAACTACAGAGTTCCTGGAATACGAATAGGCCCAGTGGCAGAATACTTTTCAATAGTCTGCAACGGAGGTTGGGTCTCTTAAAAAGTCTGCAGAATAGTGAGCGGCTATAAATATTTTGCTTTCTTTTTTTGAAATATTTATATCAACCAACAACTATTAAAATAAGACAAACATAAATTAAAAACCATATAACATCTTTATTATTTGTATAATATAATTGTATAAATAAATTAACAATAATGAAGTATAAAGTTGTTTCAGAAGTAACATTAAGCATAGTATACAAATATCTATGCAGAAAATTATATTTGGGTACTTTTCCGTTTTAAACACAGCACTTGGTGTCTTTCTGTTTTGATGAATTTTTCAAAACAATACATCACTAGCTCATATAAATGGAATATTCTTCAATATGTTAGATGTTATTTAAAAATTTATGCCTCCTGTTTATTGTAAAAAAAATTAAGTATGCCAAAAAATGTCTTTCTTGTATGTTTTTAATTTAAAATGCAATAAATAATTGCTTTTTTTAAGAAACATAAACTTTGAAACTTATTAGCACGTTTATCCTGATATGCATTTTACTGGTTTGTATGCAAAGTGATAAATTGTTCTGCAATTATACATATATAAGATTTCATAGTATCATTATTTATTATTTAAAACAAGGAAGAACAGAGCTGTCTTCCTCTAAAATTCTTGATATAACTTTTGATTTTATGGAATTTTGCATTTGCACATATGTAGATACATTTTGAAAGTGTGTGTAATAATGAATTCCATATTTTTTAACTAATGCTTAGAATGTTTAAAATTGGGGCAATCTTGGCTTGAACTCTGTTCCTCGTCTTTATCAATTTCAGAATTTGTTCTTTTTTCGCTCCCATTTTTAAAAAATGATTGATTTGCAGCCGTAGAGATTGATCGAAACTTCGGAGGTTTATTTTCAGGCTGGCGTAAATAATGCTGCTTCAAGTTTTTTCGTAATAATGTAGCATCGCAATCAAAACAACGAATTTTATCTATACACGCAGGCACCTCAAAGTAAAAACCATGTGTAATTTCCAGAAACCAAAGGTTCCGAGCCAGAAACGTATCGGAATGAAACACGTAGAAAACATTGGCCGTGACAAATACAGATATGAGGCAGTTAGTGTACTTCAAGGTCAAATCGCAGTCACTAGGGAAGCCCATTCAGCATAGGGAAGAAGGGGGAGGGGGACGAAGATTGCGCAAGGGCGAGAGGATTGCATATTTTAGCAATGCGAGTTATATAATAATTGCTAAGTTCTTTAGAAAGTGTGATTAATAACTGATATTTTTCATGATGGGATTTATTTTATGAGCACATGATAAACTTTATTACAAAATAGTCTGCAGACACTGTCCAAAATCTGCGACGTACGACGCAGCGTCACGGTGTTTCTGACACTGGGCAAATAGGGATCATTTACCTAACTGGAACCAGCTCTGGACATGTTTTTTTCAGTTGCTTTTGCACGAGTGTTTATTCCAATGATGCACTACCTGTCCATAAATTAGTCAGAAAGTTGTTAAAAAAGCGACCATTGTTGTAATGTACAGGCCAAATTTTCATAAATATTTTGTGAACAGAACTTCCCCATTAATGTCACAGTATCAGACTTCAAAAGTCATTGATAGAATTGCAAATTCTGAATGTATGCCTTGGTTTTAGATAATTAATTTTAATATATTGTTTTGTCATTAATGAATAATAAATATTCTACTGGTTAATTAGTATTTTTATATCTCTTTTGCATTTTACTGTGGTCCGCCAAATTTGGACAAACTGCCTGCAGAACATTTCCAACAGTTTGAGGTCATGTTACAGAACGCTGGATATAATTCTGCTCCTTGGATCAATGGCATTTCTAAAAAAAAATTATCACTAAGCTACATGACAAACAACTAGATGTCACATTAATAAGCAACTTAATAAACTTCCATTTCAAATAGAGCTCTCACAGAACATAGATAACACACAGAATAATGATTATTGAAGTAAAAGAAAACTTCAACTTACTTGTGTTGTCCATAGTTTTCTAAGTTCTTCATATTTTCCCAGGTTACCACTATTAAATGTGTATAGAAGATCAACCACCCATTCTTTACTGGTGCCTTTAAGTGAATCCAAAATAGGATGGGCAAGCTGCAGAAAAGATTATGCATAAATAATGGTCACAAAAGAAAAATATGAAAGGAAACCAATTATATACAAAATGTAATTAAGAAACATAAATTATAAAATGCTTGATAAAGGATCAAGTTTTCCATAAAATCATACCATTAAAGCAGAAAAATTTGCAAGGCTATGTGAATTCTGACTGAGTAAACAAGTGGTTTTCATTTTTATAGGCTTTTTTGAGATTTTAAATCATTTACAAAATTGAGGCAAGTTAAACAATGTAAATGCAAAAAAAAAAAAGAATCAAACTTTTTTTTGTGTTTGTAAATGCAAACTGAGCAATGCTTTGCTATATATATATATATATATATATATATATATATATTATAGTAATGTCTATAATAAAAAAGTTACTTCATTTTTCCTTTTCAAATCACTGACAATTAACAAAATGTGCAATCTCAAAAGCATTTGATACCAAATTTTGAGTAAAATTAATTCAGACAAAACAATTCAATTTTAGCTGTTCATTTCATAATATTAATTTCAGAATAAGGTGCTTTAGACTAAACATATTAGCAGAAGAATTTTAAGAAAAAATACAGTAAAACCTTGGTTAACTGAACTCGGATTAACCAAAACCCGGGTTATCCAAAATGCCTCCAAAATCGCAAATCCAATCAACACATACTGTAATGCATGGAAATAATTGCGAAGGTGAGACTTTTTTTGCAACAATATCCCCACTTTTTTTTTCTTTTAAGGCTCCAAAAGGTCAGTGATTAATTTTAGAATGCCAAAATTAAAATTAATGGGTATTAACAATATTAATTACGATATTGTTTACCTGTGCCTGTCAGGCGAGTTAACTTTAATAAAGAACTAAGTGTAGCCTACAGAGGGCCTTGAATTCATTTTACACTCAAAACATTTCAGAATTACATGCTGCGATTAGACACAAAACAGTAATAGATGTTCAAGGCTTAACCGAAAAAATCGTTACCTGAAAAGCCCCCCTTCAGTTCGGTTAACCAGGATTGTATTGTAGTTTGAAAAGGAACATACCAAGCAACATTAAGTAAACATAACATAAATAAATACTAACCAGTTCACCAAAATTGTAAACTCCATCTCCAAGCAAAGCTGCCAGTGATAAAGTGAAGGCTTTAGACTTCTTCTCCTCTTCTGTATTTCAAAAACAAAAATTAGTTATCTAAGAGGACGGAAGTTAAATGCAATATTATCCGTTTCAAAAGTAGAAAATAATGCATGTACTGTTCAGCAACGGATTCCAAGACTACCACTTTTGGATGATTTTACACCGGAAAGGGGTGTCAGGTAACGAGTCATATGAGCACATTTCCAGAGTTCTTTGTTAGATCATGCTCAGTAAAATGTAAACATCACCCTTCCATTCTTCACTTTCCCCCTATTTTGATGAAAATAACTCCATCACTCACATGCGCAAAAGAGCGGAGGGTTTCTGAATCCGCTGCTATACAATAGGTTACCATATTTTACCTACCCTAAAGAAAGGAGATTGATCAGAAGCTAACTTTCAAAACATAAACGTAGTGAATACCCTTTAGAATAGAAAAAAATTAAATATCAGCCATATTGATGAAAATAACTCCGTCCGGCGCATGCGCAGAGTTTTGTTAGGAAACTTGATCATAAATCGAGGGTTAGGTTAGGTTATATTAATGTCCCGTTTAGAAGCAACATGAGGAATGGACCTCGTAATTTTGAACCTCGGTCAGATGACGAGGACGACACATGAGCTGGCAACCCCTCTCCAAACTTCCGCACCACACAAACAGGAGGACGTTTGGGCACTACGTATGATTTAGCATACAACAGGCCCTATGCACAGCGGATCTTCAGTGGAATCGGGTTTCGAACCTGCTACGCTCCAGTTCCGAGGTTGAGACCTTACCACTAGGCCACCGCGGTGGCTTGATCTTAAATCGAGATCCGAACTTTTCGAACCCAGATATTTTTTAGGATGGTTCTCAGCGTTTGCACCAACATTGATTCACCTTCAGGTTTAAGTAAATGAGGTATCGCTATAAATACAAGCAATTCATCTCGGCAATTGCTTTTCCGCTTCGCTTTTACAGGCTAACTGGATGGCTGGCTGACTAGTTTTCTTAGAATTCCCCATAACTTTTCTATACGCTATGCGTGTATTATTAGACATTTACTTTAGGCAAAAGTCTAAATTTATTAGGATTGGGATTAAGAGTAAGTTAAATGATTATTAAACTGTTAAATGATTTTGATTTAACATTTAGTCAAGTTGACTATGATGTTTTTAATAAAGTATTTGTTTTTATATCAGCCTAGTCAATGAATACGACTTAAAGTTTTTTTTAGACTAAACATGCGATATAAATATCAGGTTTCCGAATCCGTTGGTAAACAATATGCATGTTCTTCACTAACACAGCAAAAACACACAAACAAAACTTCAATTTTATGATATTCTGAACATCTTTAATATTTTTTTTTATCCTAGATAAAAAAAATTGTGAATAACAGCAAAATTTTAAATTTGCAGAAATGCATCCAATTCTCCGACAAAAATAACATCCCAACTGAAGGAAGATTTAATAATAATCTTTCACAACAGTTTTGTCAAATGACAATTTCCATACTAAAACTGAGTAAATGCACAAGATAAAGAAATTAATAAAAATTCCTAAGCCTTACCATCAATTTCTGACAGATCAGTGCAGCCTAGGTATCTTAGAGCATCTCTGTAGTACTCAGCATGTTGGCCATTTATCTGATGATAATCACTGCTAAGTTGGTAATAGCGACCATGAACTGAACTAATGCCATCCATATCATCAATCATTTTTTCAGTTTCTTCCACGATTTTCTGATGGAAAAAATAATGCATTATACACAAAATAAATATTTAAAAAAAACTTAAAAATAAACAAATATATGTTATCTCTGAGACCACGCTAATGATAAAAATTAAAAAGCAGATCATAAGTGGCTTTTTTGAACTAAAAGAGTTTTAAAAAGCCAGCGGGAGCGTCCTCCCCAAAACTTTCTCGTCTACGAATAACCCGGGTAGGGGGAAAAAATGCACAGCGTGCCGGAAAACATGCGGTATTCCTTAAGGTGGGGAAAACATTCGCAGCTTTTTTTTTTATTTTGTGCATAGAATTGAGAAAATACTGTTTTAACGCCTTTTTTTTAAACCAATTTAAACAAAAATTGGAGACAAATCTACAATTAGGGTTTCAAGACTACATACGAAACTTCATTTATCTAAGTAATTTTGTTAAGAAGTTATGGTGTTCAAAAGTATGCAATTATACAGACAGACTTAAGTTTTTTAGTTATAGAGTTCACTTGAACGTGGACAGACAGACTTCCCGTAGATGGATTTTGTCCAAAATTTGATAGACACTAACAAATTACATGCAAAGATCACATACCAAATTACATCTTCATAGCTCTTATAGTTTTCGAGTTATCATGTTCACAAACAGACAGTCATAATTCTAAAGTTGTGTTTTTTGGACTCGGGGAAGTCTAAAAGGTGGAGATGCATCAAAATCTCGAGTTCAACTTTTTTGACAATTACAATACTTTCTCTTTGTATACAAGAAGTAATAATAAAGTTAAAAAAATAATAAAATTCACATTAATGATTCAAAATATGGCACAATATTAAAATTTTAACAGCTCCTGGTTGGATGAAATTTCTTTCTTTATAAGTCAATAAGATTCAGAATTTTAAAAATCATTCACCAGTTATTTTTGATCGCATATTGAACTGAATTTAAAATTTTAAATGCAGCAGCTTTATTATAAATATAAATTAGTTAGAGAAACATGTAGCTATTAAAATGCAATAATGTTTGTTCTTGAGTGTTAACTTCAAATAAAAATATATCAAAATTAAAAGTTGAGCCAATTATAAATTCAACATAACTCAAGTACAGAGAATAAATTATAAAAACATCTTCTTTCCAGATACAATTTAATTTCAATAATACTATACATATAGTTCTACAATACTAAAACTTTCTTAACTGATAAATATCATACAGAGTTTTTCAAAAATATCTGGCAAAAATGAAAAGGTAGGTCAGACAAATTCCAAATTCACCTAGGAACATGGGTGCACAAACACCATCTAGAGGCAACATATGGCACTTACAATAATACAGCACTTGCCACAATTGTCGACACTATTTGAAATTTTTTTCAAATACCTCTTTGAAAATCGTCCATGTAAAGAATAGTTTTTAACTCACAATTTGCATTGAAGATTCGGTCACGAGGGCATTTTGGGAACCGACCAGAAATTGATGATGTCGATAAGGGATTTTGGCTCACCCCATTTCACAGAAATCTGATAATGGTTTGCAACTTTTGTCAATTATTTTGAGTGTTATGCGCAATATTTACATACATTTTCATAAAAATAGCTGGAATATTCAGGAAGATATAAAGTTTTCTTTAAAAAATCCCAAATTTTTTCGCATGTTTTTTGCTTACTTACAGCGTTTTCAACCAAATTGTATGAAACTTACAGAATATGTGATACAGAGTAGCATTATCTAAAAATTTGAAGTAAATACTTTGAATATTATAGAAGGTATGAGTATTTGTAGTAAACGATTTTTTACTGTGCATGTGCTAAAGGTAGGCTAATTTTTCTTTCAGAACTTTACTGCCAGATATAGAGGGCAACTTATATAAAAATTCCAGTTCAATACCTTTAAGATTCAAAAAGATATCAGCATTTTGGCCAGCGCTGTTTTATTTTAAATGTCATCTGCTGCCTCTAGATGGCGTTTGCGGACCCATGTTCCTAGGTGATTTTGGATGCTTATCGTATGCTTGACCTACACTTTCATTTTTGCCAGATACTTTTAAAACACCCTGTATTTTAACACTACATCTAGATAAATAACCTAAGAAAAATCTAAAGAAGTTTTCCTATCCTCGCGAGATAAAATTTCTGATATTACAGAAGAATAGACATATTTGATAGTTTTAAAATACAATGATTAGTAAAGTTAAATTTGAAAAGTATATTAAATTCATACCTTTACACCCTCTAAATCTGATTTTTCTAACTTCAAAAGACCAAGAATGATGTTACATAACACAACTGCTTCATTGTTACCTTTGACCTATAAAATTGATTATTTAAACATAGTTAAAAATATATATTTCACACACATTTAACCATTTACATTAAGAAATAGAATTTACATTCATTAGATAACAAAATCTTTTTCATTAATCAAAAAATTCAAATTCACAAATAAGTAAATACTTATTAAAATCTAAGTTTAATCATCCATATTGGTGCACTCTTCCATTTAAATGATTGCCAATGTGTTATTTCTCATCATACAAATTTTAATTTTTTAAATAAAAAATTTTTATACTTTATTCATCAAATCTCATTGTTTAATTTTCTTTAGACCAACAAGGGAACTTCTTAAACACCTATATTTCAATTTTGAAAAAGCGAAATTTTTATTTAATTTATTTTTTTACTTAATTGCTGCTTTTTTCAATACTAAATATTGGTTCAAATCATTACTTTGCCTATTACTGATGTTAAATTATTAATTTTTTCCCCTTAAAATTCAGTTCGGCCAGGGCAGAGAGACCTAAATTGAGGCATACGAAATATCTACAATATAATCTTCTTTCAATTTCAATATATATCAACAAAAATAGTTCAGAAAATCATCTTGATTTAAAATTTTACTTATAAGTGTTGAATATCTAGTTTAAGCCAATTTTTTAATCATCGATTAATGCTTCCTAATCTTATTTAACTGAACTCAAGAAGAGAAAGAAGCTGCAAAAGGCGGCACACTAAATGAATGAAAGATACAAATGACAGAAAATAGCCTCATTTCAAATCAATTAAAATCAATGCAAAATCATCATTAATTTTATGGAATCTTAATTTAACTTGGTTAAAAAATTTAACAGTAATTTCTTAATCATTAATGTTTTAATTTATTTAGTTCACTCTAAGTAGATCAACAAAAATCTCAGCAAATTGCAAATGCATTCAATTTTTAATTATAATATTATACAAATATGACTTTTTCATAGAAATATAGCTTTCTTCTTTTAATAATAAATATCTAAAATAATAAATATCTAAAAAAAACTGGCCTTCTCTTTAATATTAGACCCTGACATGTTTAAGTCATTCTGAACAAAATAAAATTCCAAGCTACTAAAAGTCATACAATCACAACAACTCTTCTATACAATTCTTGTAAAACCTACTACACACAGAAGCAATTTAATCTATACCTTTAAAAGGCAATGTTTGTGTGTGTGTGTGAGTGTCTGCGATGTCCAGACGAATCTATCGCACTTACAGTCATGAAATTTGGCACACAGGTAGTCGTAATGGTGACTCAATGCACCTCGAAGCCGGAATTTTGAAATTTAATCTTGGAAATTTTTTATTCAGTGTTTTGGGTCATTTTTGGAATGTTTATGGCTGTAGTATCTTTACTAATGATAGTTGGAAAACAAACAATACACCATCAGATAGAGCAAACAATTTTCATTCTGTTGAAATTTATTTTGAGCTTTAAACGTAATTTACTGAATTGTGAGAAATTTTAAAAAAAATAGTCAGTTTTGCCATCGAAATTTTATTTATGTTTTTAAATTTGCTGCATATGACATTCTAATAACACTATTATTTTCAATTTTTTCCAGCTTATAACTGGAACGGTTCTGTCAGATTTAAAACAAGAATGGTTAAAATATCTTTTCCTGTTTTTTTTAATTAATTTTTTCCTGGTCAGCTGAAAGATATTTATCTTTAACGAGCTTCCTCCCGCAACACTTCTCCAGAACATTGCTGCCAATTTCATTGGCTGACGGGGCAGAGAGCAGGTGACGTTATAACCTTCAATTGAATGACTTTGATTATTATTTTTGGTAGCGTCTTAACGTGTTTATATCTCACATATTTTGCTTGCTGTATAATAATCATTTTCACGTTGCAATTTTTTAATAATATTTCTGATTAACGTACTCTGCATTGTTCTTCTCAGTTGAAATGTCATTATCGTGATGAAAAATTAGCAGGAAAATCAATAATGTGCATCTTTTGTTTTGTTTTCAGAACTTTTTCATGTCATTGTGGCATTTTTTCTTTTTTTCATTTTGTTGAAGTCCTGATTCCACGGGCAACGCCATGCGCGTACTGCTAGTATACTATATAGAAGTCAGAAAACTGATTAAACAAATTTTCAAAACTTACCTTTTCTTTGGTTTTGGTCATAAAGTCAATCTTTTTATCATAATCTATAAAAAATATAAGTACAGATAACCATTTTTGTTTCTTTTTATATATATATATATATATATATATATATATATATATATATATCATACACAATTTACACTTAAAAAGTCTTTAGGTTTGGGGAATTAAACTCAACATTACCTTCTATCTGTCGAACAACAAACTTCAGGATTTCTACTAGAGACAGGGGATTGATCCTAAAATATAAATCTTTCTATTAATATCGACTAAAACAATTAGGTTCAATAAGTTATTTAAATGCAAATAAATGCCTAGTTTTCAATTAATGAAACACATTTGATGCATTAACATAGTAATAAAAAAATATTTCATCTTTATCTGAATTTTATCTAATTACAATCTTGCATTAAATCATATTGCAGTGCATTATTTTGTATATGAATAAATTCGAACACAAGAACAACTTACTTATTTTCAAAATCAGCCAAGAAGTTTTCATATAACTGAAAGTAAAAAGCTAAATAAAATATCTGGATAATACTTATCACATTTAGTAAATACTAATGTATTCAATAAATTTAGTTTCCAAATAAATTAAGTAAACAACAAAGAGATCTAAATATATAAATCATGTTCAGCACTTATAAATTATCACATTTTGTAACTACTTTCAGTAAATGTGTGGCATTTTAAGTGTGTATCGGGCAAATTTGGTTAACTTAAAAAAACATCAGCGACTTTGCTTTCAGCATAGCAGGAAACTAGTAGCTTCACTTTTTGATTGAACGTTAGGAATCTAGGTTTTTAAAGAAATTCCGAAAATGAGAATTTTTGCACACAATGCCTGCGGCATTTCAAGCATGTACTGGGCAAATTTTTTTAAGTTAAAAAAAAAAAATCAGCAGCTTCGCTTTCAGCATAGCAGAATACTCGTAGCCTCACTTATTCATTGAGAACCGAAACACATAGTACTGAACCGATATTCAAACCAAAGAATTCCAAACGATGTTTAATTCAAATTTGAATGAATCGACAAATCACATCCAAGAGATGAACAAAAGTCCAATCAAAATGCGGCGCAATGTGCACAACACCGATGAAAAGAATAATTTCAGCACATGCCACTCATGAGAGAACATTTGTTTTGGTTGCACATTAAAAATATTACTGTGCAACCAAAACAAATGTTCTTTCATCTCCGTTCTTGGTGGCAAAGAGTTGACGATCCTAAGAGGAACAAAGTAAGTGGGTACCGAAAACTCCACATTAACCCTACTTTCAAGAAATGTAAAACTTTAGCTCTTTTAAACTCAGATGAGTATAACGCAATAAGTGCATTTTACCGTTGTATTACAAAATCATAATAGAAACACAATTTAAGAACAGGAAATAAATTTCATCATATACTACGAATTTTAAGCACATGCACGGTTAAATGCTACAGCGTTGAGATATAAATATAGTGGGGAAGGGATAGTACATTTTATTGATATGCTTCACAAGCACAATCTGCAGTTTTATACTTACAACTTACTGTAAAAGTATAACTAATTCAGTTATAAAAAAATTATGTAAATTAATTTTAAGAATACTGTATTTTAATGTTTACACTCTAGGGTCAGGTGGAGTAAAATGGGTAGTCAAAATGTATGGCTTTTAAAACAACAGATTTTTAATTATATTTGTAGTTGGATATTATAGTTAGCTGTTCTGACTTCCATTCTAAAACTAATATTTTTTTCAGTTTCTTTATAAGTGAGTGGTAACACAAACTGAAGTGGACAAGTTTATGCCATATGTTATGTATTCTAACTTTCACTGCTAGGACCAGATTATTGAGGAATTCTTATTACAGTGGCATATCTTTTTTTTTTTGGACATTTCTGCTGCTGTTTCAACTTGTTGCTAAGGCGGGGGGGGGGGGGGGGGCTTTTTTTAATCTCCTATTTAACATTATGTTTAGAAAATGGGGTAAAATGGATATATGGCTAGGCTTAACATTCCGCATCTTGTGCAGGATAGATACAGCATGATTTTTTCTTTAAATAAATAATTCATTTATAATAAATTGAATATTAATGAAATATAAATATTCCATATATAACTAGTTTTTAAAAAATCCTGCACCTAAAGGATCAGGAAAATCATCAGTTTTTTCTTATGAAGAGAAGTATATGATTGTTTAATCTTTAAAATTTATGGAAAGACGGGTTATCCGAGGAATCTAAAGTGTATTGTTAAAAACCTAAAAGCAATTCCACACAAAATAACACTTTCTTTGGCAGATGCCAAAAGTTTGCAAACAGATGTTTGTTTTCTCTGATACGCCTTCAAGTTCTCAGAACCTGTCTTTGTCTCCACCTCAAAAGTGTAGATCGCAAAGCACAATTTCTTCAACATACAAAGATTTGAAATGCACAAAATTGTCAGCAATATTGCCAAAAGCTTCAAATTTCACAACTGCATACATGAATAATTCTAAGCAAAAATACAAATGTGTGCAGACAAGTGCTGGTGAAATTTTAACAAGTGAAGATGTAATAGAAAGGCTAAAAATTTGAAGAGAAAATAACAATGTAATTTCCTTGCAGAAAAGGTATCTGGAAATGATATTACGGTACTTATGTATGAACGCCACCGCAGCTCAAGTTGCGCTAATGCGCCAAGATTGGCGGCACCTAAAATCGCCAATCTTAGCGCAACTTCAGCTGCGGTGGCGTTAATACGCAAGTACCGATATTAGTGAAAATACAGCTGCAAGACAAAGTATAAAAGTAGACGCCTGGGTAAAAGCATTATATTTGAGGGGAAAAAGCAAGCCAGGATTCACTGGCAAAATCATGGTTGTTGAAGGAGATACCAATAAAATGAAATATTTGAAAAATTTAAGATGGGCAACCTTTATTTTTCTCACTGTACATGACACAGATTATATCAAAGATGATCAAATAATAAAAATTTTGAAGGAGCCGCAATTTAATAACAGAGGCCATTAATTTGATGAATAACAGATAAACTGAATCGTGTGTTGGGGGGGGGACCCTATTTTTATTTTTTGCCAAATTTACTGTATAATTTGAGCTCTTTAAGATAAATTAATAAAAAAATACCTTAAAATCTGACTTTTACTGTACTGCAACAAATAATTTATTTTTTTAAACATTTGCTACTGTATCAGATTTACATACCCAGCTTACCCCACAGTATACCCATTTTCACCTGGGTGGGGTAAAATGGATATACAAAACATATGGTTAAAAACTATATCCAGCAAACATATATATATCAAATTACTAATGAAACTTACTTATTTTTACTCTTAGAATGTGTAATGTATAGAAAAAAAAACAAAAAAATGTTTCAAGTAATATTTTGACAATACTTTTTAAGTGAAAAGCTAAAAGTAGGGGGATTTTCTACCCAATTTACCCCACCTGACCCTATCTAAAAATAATAATTTTTCTAATATTCAAAAATCCGTTTTGTAGGATATAATTGTGAGAAAAAAATAAAATTATACATGTTACAAATTTCAGAATATATTAGGAATATACAGAATACAGAGGTTTTTACAATACCTCTAATAATGCTTTTCCTTGTTGCATATTTGGATCTTTCGTCAGAGCTGTAAGCTTTAAAGTAAGTTGATGCCATAACCTAAAATAAATAAATCATTAGTTCATAAAGGAAAAAAAAACCAAGTAATATCAAAATATTCTTTTCAAATAAGAATTTATGACATCATATCAGTTATAATTCTTTTTTAAAGCAAGATCTGTTTTAAAATGCTTTAAGGCTACTTCTGGTTTAATGAGGAAAGAAACTTATCATTTATGGAACTAAATTATTTGTGAAAAATTCCTTCTTCCCAAAATTATAATCAAAATGGATAGAAAAATGTGAATGCTACAAAAGATTTAAAAAATTAAATTAAACAATATAGAATTTGAAAAATCCATGTTCAGGGATCAAATGCTCAAAATAGCTTTTAAATGATCATAAAAGAGATAAATATATATTTTTTTCCCTTAAATTCAAATATCACTGCCATAAAACAACATTGCAAATATGAATGCATAATTCCTGTCACAAAATAACATATTCATCTAGCATCAAGCTTTTAGTAAATCTTATTACCAATTCAAAACAAGAACTATTCTATCCTTTTACATAGCAGCAATTATTATAAAATCTTAATATAAATAAAAGACATTGTGGGTATGTATGTGTGTATGTTCCACATCTCCTCTTATACTACTGGATCGATTTCAACCAAAGTTTGCACACTTATTACTTAAGACAAGAGGAAGATTATTGTTAACTTTTCAAAGTGCAAATGTTAATTAAACAGTCAGTTAATTAGAAATTAACCAAAACAGTTTTTCTGCAGTAACTTCGGAGCAAATTATCTCTCTAAAATTATTTTTATATCATCTTAAAGTTCAAAATTTTATATTTACAATGATACCAATTTTATGATTGTGACATTTTTCTTCAATTTTTACTAATTTTTCAAAATTCATTAAATTGTTAATTATGAGCAGGCGATTTTGAAATAGTGAAAATTTATAGCTACTCTGTTGCTAACAGCTAAACTTTGAACTAATTTACCTTTATTTCTGAAATTTTTGCTTACTTTTTAAGAAGAGAGTCAACCGTCAACTTTTAAAAGCCCCAAATCTTATAAAAATTTCAGTTAATTGGAAATTAAGCAAGATTCTGGCATTTTCCGTGATATTTTTCAAAAATATGTATTATGTCACAAAAACTATTTTTACATATAATAAAAGTTTAAAAAATTAGCTTTTCATGACAGAACTTTCATTTTCATTCAATTCGTTGCCCTCATTTAAATAATTTTTCAAAAATTAAATTGTGTATAAAATTTACAATTTATAGGACAGCTTTTTTTATTGGTGAAGAATAAGAATACATAAGAACTGTTGCTAGATCACATTAGAAGAATTTTGGATGAAGAATTTTACTAATTTTCTTTTATATTTATTCTAACGCTTTTTCTCAATGAAAAATTTACTATGTAATTGTCCCAAAACATCTGTTAAAATCTTTTTTATACTGCAAGATTTATAAACAAGATTTGAAGTACCTATGCAATAAATACTAATAACTGATGGAGAAAATTAGGCATCAGTGGGTTTTAAAAATCGTCTGGTTCAACTGATATTCTCATATTAATTAAAATACATTTCAGAGGATAAAAGAATTTTGCATATTGTAATTTTTGATACAAAAGTAGTTTTTTACATCAAAAATATTAGACATGAAAGTATTCTAATAACGAGCAACGCCGGGCATAACAGCTAGTATATATAAATGTAAGAGCAGGCTTTAAAAAGGTGAAAGGCAGTCCATTGTCATCAAGGAAGAGACGATATTTGTTTAAAACTTCTTTTATTTAGGCATCAGGCGTTATTTCTTCATAGGTAAAGTATTTAATTTGTATGCAGCTCCATGACCAGAATTCAGAAGTTTACGCCCGAACGGCGCGTTGTTGTTGAAAGCTTACATGCCAGCGTGAAAAAGGACAGAAAAGAATGCGCAGAATGCTAGAAGTACGCAGAAGAGGGATTTTCCCCTTTAGAAACTCGTGATTTGAAAAGAAAGTTGTAGTGCGTTAATTATGATGAAAGTAGAAGTATTTAAAATGAGGTGTCGTTAAGATTATTTAGGAAAGTTAAAATATTAAAATATCACATAAATATATTAAGAGAAGGCCACAGACTAAAACTTTATTCATGTCCAAATATATATTGAATGAATTTATTTTTACTGTCCATTATTTGAAATTTATGGCAGACAAACACTTAGTAGTCCAAAGTATCCTTAATACAACATGAAGTTAAATAATTATCAATATTATGATGATTAATGAAAAGAAACACATGCTATGCTGTAAATTGCAATGAAGTATTAAAAATTATGATAATTACGTGCACAATTTTTTTCCCTTTCCTTTTTAGTGCCAAGAGAATCTATAAAAACACTTTCTATCAAAGTTATAGAATCTAAAAGACTGAATTAGCAAATACATTTGACATCTCCATGGTTTCAAAAGCCTTGAAACAGCCTGGTTTTCACCCCAATAAAAGACAGCTCTTTCTTGGCATTTTGCCGCCGTTTTAATAGTAGGTACCAATTTTTAGATTTCAACCCAAAATTTTTCATTCAAAATAAAACCTAATTTCAGGGGCTATACCATTTCAAGCTGTTTGTTTCCAGTATGTTCACTACAAACATTGACTGAATTTTTGTGCTTTAGGTACAATTTTCATAACTCTTTGAAGGAAAATAGCGTTGAAAAATAAAAATACGAACAGTTTGTCATACGACCTGTCAGTTGAACCAGAACTCGGTCATAAATCAAGCAACCTGTTTCAATTTTCCAATATACTTTTGAATTTATATATTTTTACATTATTGGACGAATTTTTCTTTCATTTTCGATTAATTCACAATTTAAACAATAATCTTTCTCAAACGTTGTTTTATTTCTAAAATCCCGATGTATAAGGTTTTTGCCACACTGAAAAGTTGGATCTTAATTATCTGCAAAATTATTCGCAATTGCTATTTACCACCACAATTGTCAAACAAATCACAAACTAGAATTGCCACGTATAAATCTTCTTTGAAAGATGATTATTAACACACAATATCAATATTTATAAACAATTTCATATATTATGTTTTAACTCGGCACAAAGGAAGATTGCTTTTGTTTATGATGATTAGACAGAATTTCATGTTAAAGAACATCTTACTTCTTGTTGTAGAATTCTTCCATCTGCGCCCATTCTTGGGCTTTTTCTGGTGAGCCCTGAGCTTGTTGAGCGGACAAATAAGCGCTGACATCCCTCATTTTTATAACCAAACTAAATTCACCTAATCGACAAATCCACAATTAAAAAACTTCGGACAGTGACTCGATCAAAATACTGAGTAACCAATGATTGTTGCCATTCGCCGGCAGAAACTTATGCAATACAAGGACCTCTGTGCGCTTTATTAGAGTTACCAATCTTTATTTAAAAAGCATTCAAACAAATAAAAAATAATTCATCCCAATAAAAATTCTTTAAATTCTACTATTTTACAAATAGAAATTCATCGATGCTAACTTCGTATAGATTCCAAACCATGGGTCTTATAAAATGATATTTTTTTATTTTTCATTCTAGAAACAGAAAGAAATTAAATTAAAAGCAGCGACAGCTTCTAAAAATTCTATAAGATTAAAAATAAATTATTGGAAGTTGATGTTCATCATTCAAATAATCCTGGTACTTTTTCTTGCTGCTGTTGTTTCCTATCATTTCATAAAATTATACTGGCAACTGGACTTTCATAACCAAACCACCACACAAAAACTTTACCACCCTTCCGCCGACTGTCAGAGAATTTTGATTATGAAAGCTGTTTAAATTTTATTAATAATAGAAAAAAACTGAAAAAATCAAAATATGGACAGCCAGGGACGACAAGTAATTGTTTGCGATAATGGAACTGGGGTAATTTCAAATATTTATGCTCTTACATTAATAACTAGCTGCACTCTCTACTTTCAGTTCAAATTATTTTATGTAATAGATAATCAGTTATTAAATCGTTTACTGTAAGTTTGAGTTATCACTCTCTGAGAAATAAGGAATGTTATGCCACTTTTTTTTATAACTTTAGGTTTGAAGGGTTTGATCATGATCTGATAACGATGTCAAATTTTCTGTTTGTTTAGTTTGTAAAATGTGGTTATGCCGGTCAAAATTTCCCGTCTTTTACATTTCCTTCCCTGGTTGGACGGCCTATCATAAGAGCTGCTCATAAAATAGGTGATATAGAAGTAAAGGTAAGCTGTTTTTTCTTTTAAAATTTTTATTGTGGGAAATTACTCAGCTTTGAGTTTTATAAAATCTTCCATTTTATTAAGAGTGTGATGATGAGTTTGAAAAGAAACTTTGAACTTCAGTTTCAGAATAATTTAAATATTATTTACATACTTGAAATATTTTTATTCTGCTTCTAATTGCTGTCACAGTACCTATTTATAAATATATATTTCCCTAAAACACTTAGTATTTTGAGACTTTTCTTTATGCTGCTTGAGGATCAACCAACTGATGCTCGTGTAAGTTTCTGTTCAATTTTGTACTTCTAAGATTTTCTTATAGTATAATTTTACTATATACTGTAGATCTGAAAAATTGACTATTGTCTTCAATAGAATTAGTTCCTTGCATGTGATGGGCATGACATGTTATTGCATAAAATGAAGGAACATAATATACAGGAAATGTTATATGGTTTTTATTCCTGGAATTGACTTTATTATATTTATTACATCACCAAATCTTATTTCTTTATGTATAACTGTAAACATTATTTTATATTTATAGTTTAACCCTCTAAGCGTTTAAAACATATTTTTCTCATATTGAGTTCAAAAGCAGGTATTCATGTGTGTATGTATAATTTCTTAAACTAACGTGGATAATATATTCTTAAGATTTCGAAGACTTGACGCAGTAAAGATTCAATTATTCACATTGAAAGCAAATTTTTAAAGCAAGTACATCAACATAGCTAACTGCTCAGAGGGTTAATCACAATGTTCCGAACATTTTACAGTTTCAAAAATAAAATATCACAGATGCAGTTTGCATATATTAATGTCCTAAGCTGTAGGTAGATTTTGGCTTGCTATCAAAGTTGATAAGTTAAAGCAATTTATTTATTCACAATCTGTAAGGTTATATATTAAGGGTGTAACGAATATTTGGCCCTTTTGCCGAATGTTCGGTTGGCTGAATACTTAACAGATATTTGGCCGAATAATTTCAGAATATTTTTTTTTTAATGTGGTTTTATTTATATTTAACAAAGAATATTGTGTAGAATTACATTTAAATACATTTATTATCAAAAAAAAATCTCTTATCATTTTTTAATTTAAGTAAATTTAGTGCATTTAATAATGTTACGTATTATTTATCATTGAAATTATGATGCAAGAACAATAAATTATCAGCATTTTCAGGAAAAAGTATGTCCCATTTGGTTTCTTATATTACCAGATTAAGAAAATAAATGATATTGGAAAAAAAGATAACATTCCAGTAGAATCTTGCCTTTTTTCCAGACTCCCATTCAAATGTAGACTATATATTGTGTTTGCAGGAGATAAAAGATATTTTCTTACTTAATTTGCAAATTTGGATGTTTCTCTACATTTTTTCACCAATTAAGTGGGCACTCCATCCCAGCTATTAGCAGTTCTTTATCAAAATAGAAATTTATTTCTGATAATTTAAATTTATCCTCTTAATTTTCTTCTATGTTTGTCACTGTCATGTTCTGCAATGATGATTTTTTTTATTTCTGTGAAGCAATGCCAAAACGAAGAGAGTTTGTTATTTCATATTATTGGAATTAAAATACTTTAAAATATTGCAAAAATGCATCAAGATGTTAACATTTTTTTTTAACTGTAAAAATAATAAATCAGTTTTATTAATCTTTACTTTTTTTATTTAAAATTTGAGAAATATTTTATTTACAGTCAAAAATAAAATGTTTTTGTAAAGTGGGGTTAGTATCTAGAAGTTGGAACACATGCGATTTGTCGCCAAATATGGTTACCTGAGGAATCAAGCGGATTAGTTCCATTGGCTAGATCGCTTACGTCATGGCAAGCATTTCGCGTTTTTGAGTTGCTTATATACTTAAATACGGTTTTTTATAAAACTTAAAGATATTTATTAAATAAAATATATTTTAAATAGGATGATTTCAGTTAGTAAAAAAATGACAAATAGAATTTGGGATTATGTATTTTTCTGATCACATAATTGAGAGATTCTTTCTTTGCCTTATAATAAAAATCGTTTGCATGGAATTTTTGACAGGGTTCGGCTATTTAAATAAGTTGATTAAAATCGCTGATTTAAATCTTGTTATTTTAAATATCAAGTTAATCTGCTCTAATGAAATAAAATTGTTCATGTATCTTTAAATAGTGATTTTAAAATATTTTTAAATGTATATTTAAAGAATATATGGAACATAAAAAATATTTCATTGAATTGATGTAACTAGAGTACTTTCCACATCTTTATTTTGAGAACACAAGCAAATTAGATTTTAAATAAATCTCTAATGAGCAACACAATAAAATGCAAAGAATGAGTTGCTCCTTTTTTATGAAATAAAATAAATATTGTGAAAGGATCATGTTCACAAAGAAAGAACATAGTAAAATGCAGTGAGTTCCATTTTAATATTGGAGAAAACCAAATAGTGTTGGAGACAACAAAGTTTTTATATTGCAATAATGTTAAAATGTAAGATATTAAGTAATACATATAAATGTTCCAAAAGAAATACAAACATCTACATAGAGCAATTTAAACTACCTACTTATAAAAGGCAATGTTTGTCTGCGTACGCGTGATGTCCAGATGAATTTATCACACTTACAGTCATGAAATTTGGCACACAGGTAGTCTGGATGGTGGCTCAATGCACCTCGAAGCCTGGATTTAAAAATTTAACCTAGAAAATTTTTTATTTAATGTTATGTGTTGTTTTGGGTGAAACAGATTAGAAGTAGAGAAAGCTTCAAAACTTGTGTTTGTAATGAAGCAAATGAACAGCTGAGTGTAAAATCCTTCAATATTCTAACATACAATAACATATCTATAGTCAAGAAATGTAATTTTTATGAAATTGTTCCTTTTTTCCTTAATAAAATTGTCTTATATTTCAAAAGTATATTATTCTTTATATTTAATTCACAAATATTTTTTAAATAGTTATTACATGTTTGAATTAAATCTTTATTTTTTTTTTTTTTAAAGAAAGTACAGCTTAATGACTGGGATGTTGTTATACATATATAATTCTATGACTGTAGGGCTCATTGTCTAATATACAATTATTAAACATGTATATAGTTTAAAAAAGTCATTAAAATAAAAAAATCTTGATTTAAATCAAATAAATCGATTTTTTTTGAAAAAAATCGACAACCCTGATTTTTGAAGTTGGTTGGTCATATTTTGGAATGCTGTCTTCACCTGCACGATGGTTTCCTTGATGCGCTGCTTTGTTCATTTTTCTTTTTCATATATTAAGAGCATTTCCTCCCAAGTGCAAATATTAGAACCGAGTAGGTGTTAGTTTTTTACTATTACTTGTTTTGAAGAAAAATATTCTACAGCTTCATTAGAGTAATTAAAAGAAGCTGATTTCATACCTTTCGTACTAAGCTAGTGAAGCTACTCTGATCCTGCGTTGCTGAAAGCAAAGCCGCTGATGGTTTTTTAAGTTAAAAAAATTTGCCCAGTGCCCACTTCAGGTGCTGCAGGCATCTTGAGCACAATTTCTCCTGCTTCATTAAAATGATTAAAAGAAATAGATTCCCTACATTCAGTGAACTAGGAAAGCTAGTAGTTCTGTGGAAATCATACATTTAAAACGGGAGTAGTGCAACAACAAAACATAAATGCAATGGGTTTCAAAAAAGATTAAACGATTAACTTTCAACTGTGACCAATGCACGTTTGTTTATCATTAGCATCCATCTTGGTTTGGCGCACTGGCGCTGTTTTAATATGAGTGTGTTCCAACTTGTAGATTTCAACCAAAAGTGGATATTCGGCTTGGTTTTTTTGAATAAAGAAATATGTAAATAAAAAAAATCCTGTAATAAAACATATGTTTGTTTTATTTGTTTTCAATCAATGTTAAACATTTCTCTCGCATATATATCTTTTTAAACACGTCAGATTTGATGGTAAATCTCTCGAATGAAGAGGCAATTTGCACCCGTCATACCATGACAGGTGATTTTCTAGTAATTATAAATGCTAAGAGTTGTTTACAAATTAAGACTAGTGATAAATAAGATAAATTAAATGTGCAAGTATTTATTTGAAACTGCATTATGCATTTTTATTCATGGTATTTTTACACAATTAGGATTTGATGGTCGGAGATGAAGCAAGCAAATTGCGTTCCATGCTTGAAGTTGCTTATCCTATGGAGAATGGCATTGTACGAAACTGGGAAGATATGTGCCACATCTGGGATTATACTTTTGGTCCAAACCAAATGAATATCGATGCCAAAAACTGCAAAGTTTTATTAACTGAACCTGCAATGAATCCACTTAAAAACAGAGAAAAAATGATTGAGGTGAGATTTCTTTGTATTTTATTTATTCATCTAATATATAGGTTGAGCACAATGTCTCTCTCTGGTTATAAAAGATTAGCACAAAATAACTACAGTCGACGCTTGTTATAAAGACAATTCCATTATAACGACCAGCGATAAAATCCCCAACTGTGTTTCCCTGCACTATGTTATTTTACTTCCGGTATAACGACCGTATAGTGTCGTCTAATCCGAATTGAGCGAACACTCTTCCGGGTATTTTTCCGAAAAGAACATGTTTCTAAATGTAAATGACCTTGATTATTGTATCGCCAAGCTTCGTAGATGTAGAGTCTTCACTGTTACAGTTCAACTTTGATTGGGGGGGGGGGTGGAGAGAATTACCACTCACCACAGCGTGGAAATTAGAATAGCCTAAAATTTAAAAAAAAATGTTTCAAGTGCTATTGAGACTTTAAAATGTTTTTTTGAAAGGCAGAACATTATTTATCATCTTTAACTGAAATGGAAAATTATGTTTTGCAAAAAGCACGTATGCAGAAAAGACAAACAACCATTTCTGATTTTTTCTTTAGAAAATAAATCTTTTGTAAGTATATAACACCCTTTATTTTCTACTTTAAAATATGTTTTAGAAATATATTTTTAATTGATAAAATTTTATTTTTAATACCAATGATAAAAAATAAGTTGAGTATTTAGTTGGAATCCCTTTAAAAATCGCCTATTTATTTGGAACTATTGAGGATGCATGTGTACAGTTTTTAATTATATCCACTGTAGCTACCACTCGTTATAAATACCTTTTGCTGTGGGACGCAGAGAGTCGTTATAACGAGCGATGACTGTATTTAAAAGAGAGTAACATAAAATTTTTATTGGATAGCCCTAGTTCATAATTATAAACTCTGAATCAAAATTTGATTATGAACATAATTTCATCACTATTGGAATTAATGGAAAAGGCACAATGTGTTTTGATGTTCCTCAAAACCAAATCGGCCATTTCTGTTCAACGAGGTTAGATGTTATTATAGATGCGGTCTTCCAGGTGTCAAAATCATAAAGCAGTGATATGAAAAGTTTTAAAATGTTAGTAGCATTGATTGCAGTTCCAAGAAGTGGTTTCTAAAATGGGTGATGAAAACATAAACCTCATTCAGGTTTTGCAAACAGATCAATGCTCCAGATATGCTGGATTTGCTATTGAGATTTTCTAGAGAATGAATGACAATGATTATTTAAATCATGTTTAATCCTCAGCTGAATTAATATTCCATGTCTTCAGAAAAGTAAATAAGTATAATGTCATTTAAATTTATGAGGGTTAGTTTCATTATGCAAACAAAAATTTTTATTTACAAAAATAAACACATTTCTAAATGTAGTTTTTGAGCAATGAATTTTTGTAATCGGGGAAGGTTTGCACTCTTCCTCTATGTATTTATTTATCAGAAGGTATTGAAATAAAGCTTTTCAATCCAGGGTCATCCCATTGTGACTAATGTAACTTTGGAAAGATTTTAACAAGCTATAATATGACAAAATGCTCTTAAATAATATCCGATAAAACTTTTTATCTTTATATTTTATGTAATACTAGTCAGTATAACATATCCATGCAGAAATTATTTTAAAAGATAATGATTTAACCAAATTAAATTAAATTTTTAACTGTGACTAATGTAACAATTTAGTTACCACATAAAAAATAGCTTGGCTTTAGCACTAGATTTTTCTGAATTGTGATAATAAAAAAATCTATAATTAATTATAGTAATACATAGGAATGTTAAGTTTGTAGTAAGAACAATTTTGGATTGATTAATAATCAACAATAATTATTTACTGATATTTTTATTATTTCAATGGTGTGACTAACGTAACAGTTGGATCATCATTAATAAAGTGTTTAAAAATGAAGAGTTGATGCAAAGCAATTTTAATACAAATGGAGTCCTTTCTTAAATTTTTTGTAGAGGGCAATAATGTCTCTTCTAGTTTCATATTTGATGTAAAATGGCAGGTTTCCACTTAGTTCAATAGGTCCTGACAAAATGAATTTTTTCTGAACGATTTGCACATCATCAACACTTGGTCACTTGAAGCCTAAGTCAGTTTCTTGCAAAAAATTTTATTTTTAACATTTCTGAATTTGCATTGTATTCTGTTACTCACCCTATATACCAGTTGTCATCATAATACACACTGAAATATTTCTCCAACTCTATGAAAGTTACACTACTTTTTGAGAAACCATTGACTTTTGATTCCAGGATACTGACTTTAGTTTTGAAAGGAATATCATCTCCAGAGTTTAAAAACATGTTAACACTTGAAGAGCCTGCTTTTTTCATATAGTGGCAAGACTGTATGCCTTTGAGCTCATTAATTGATTCAAAACCTTTCTCGATTGCAGCCAGTTCAAGCAGAATTTTTTTCTCCTCTACTAAAAGGCATTTTATATTTGTCTGCTGCATCCACTTTGAAAAACTCAATGGCACTTTTGATGATGGTGTGTCCCTGCAGCACCTTCTTCCACACATGACACTTCAAAACTGCACCAATGCCATCATGAGGCCCTTTTCCATGGTACGAAGCAGTGAAGTTCCACTCGCAAAATATTGCATTAGAAAACAGCAATGGTATGCTATATCGATTCTTAAAATGTTCTGATGCACCATCTGACCAATGCAATCAATGTTTTTATTTGTTGCAAACAATTAACTTGATTATTCATTGGCAGTTTTAATATTATTCCTTTTCCATTTGCACATTTTTAAAAGGAAAGCAAAATTCTCGTAATATGGGCAGCAGCATACTTTGATCTTTACATCCTACAGTTTCAACTTCTGAGGAACGAAGTTCACAAAATTTTGAGAGCCCAATTTCACTATTATGATGATCAATTTTAAATAACTGAAATGCATCTTTTCAGTTGTATATTAACAGACATTTCTGCAAACATGCTTTTTTATTAGTCTCTATATTTCGAATGGACTTTACATCTTTTTTCCAAGAAGTTATCTTGATACATCATTTCGATAGTAAAAGGCTTTCACACACTTAGGCCATTCTTCTTCTGAGGTTTAGTAGATGGAATTAAGAGTCCTACGTGTGAAGATAATTTCTCCACAACTGCGTGCTTTTTCCTTGGACTAGGAGGCAAAGACTTCTTAACTTTTCTTACTGCTTTTCCTAATGCTTATGGTGATGAATTTGTTCTAAAAGTCGGCTGTTGGCTCATAGCAGACTCTGACTTTTTTTTTTTTTTCGCTCTCAACTTTCACATTCTCAGTTTTGCTGCTTCAGCTTCCGTTTTCTTTTTCAGTTTCTTATCCTCTTCTCTTTTTAATCTTAAAGCTCTCATTCCATTTTTGGCTTTTATTTTATCTTCAAGCTTTTTTGCTTCATTTTGTCCAGTACGGCTCTTTCTTTTTCTTTCTGCTGTACTTAGTCCCGCCATTTTGATTTCTGACAAAAAAAAAAAAAAGTGACTCTTTAATTTTTTTAAAATAAGTTAGCAATACTTTTTAAAAATATGTTAGCAATACTTTTTGAAATTTTAAAAGGAGGAAGTTATTTTAAAGAGTCAAAAATAATGTGACTAACATAACAATAATATTTTTTACGTTAGTCACAGCTCTAAATCATTAATAAATAGAGCTGCATTAAAATTTTTGAATGATTCATTTAAGATAGCTAACAAGTTAAGAAAATTAAGAATTTTGTGACTAACGTAACAAAGAACGACTAAGTAAAAATTTGTTGAGAAAAATATAATTACCTCTTAAGATATTCAGAAATTGTCTTCTTGACAGGCAGTTAGCTGTACAATCTTCCAAAAAATGTATTCATTGAACAGGAAAAATGAAAATAACTTTATAAAATAAGTTGTGAGCTAAGTAGAAAAAATAGGATTAAAAAAACTCAAATATAATCGTGTGTTCTTTCTTAAACAAAATTCAAATCAGCCACTATTGGAAAATTCTGTTGGCAGATCTGGAAACTAGAAGTTTCACTGAAAAAAATGCTGTATCACAATTACAGTTACGATGAAATTTTTTTTAGGTGTAAAAGGTAACTATTTTCATGGAATGACCCTCTAGTTCATAAAAATGGATTTTAGATTCCTGTAATTTTTTTTCTCTTTTTCTTTTAAAAGTTACAAGTATTTTATTGTATGCCAATCTGAATATTCATAGAATTGTTATAATGCATTTTGGATTTTATTCAACTATATTATCTTGTAATAAGAAATTTATTGATTTAATATGATATATTTGGATTAATCCTAAAATGCATATTATTTCCATTAATTTCCATGTCATTTTATAAAGAAATTTTCTGCTGTACAAAAAATTTTAACTTGATATACAGATAGAAATCGGTCATTAATAGCATGTATGTCGATTTTTTCTACTTTAATTCTTTTATATTTTATATATTGTTGATTTGCTAGGAAACTGAAATTTAAAAATTGGTCGTATACTATCTTTTCACTGTTGTACATACACAAATGCATTTTAAAATCTCTAATTTATAAATGTCATTTGTTTTTATCCTGTTATGTCTTTTTATTCTATCAAGCAATGTCAACAAGATCTAGGTGAAGGATAGTAACTTTTTCACTCTATATTATTCTTTATTTTTATTTCAACAGACCACAAATAATATCAATATCGGATTAGATCTGCAATAACTTTTTCTACTTCGTGACTTAACATTCAGGGATAAGATTTTTCAGCTTTTTGGCAGATTCCCTATTTTTTTATTTTCTTCAAATGAAAAATTACAGCTTTTTCACAGAAAATTCTGCTTTTTCTTTTTTCCTGAAAAAAAAGCTGCTTTCCCCCTTTTTTTTCTTACAATGATCTTGGACTCCATGTTCTTAAAAAAAATTAAGAGATATCCGCTCCTCCTTTTGCAAGAAAAGCGAAGAAAAAAGGCCCTTGTTATTGGAAATTCTTTTTTTCAAAATCTGCATTTTAAAGTGAAAAATTTGTTGAAAACCAAGTAGAATGTAACAAATTGCTTACTGTCATAAATTTTAAAAAAATTTCATTTGCATTCAAAATCTTATTTTTAAAAGTATGTTTTTTCATTTTTTACTATTATTCTAGCTACAAATTAATTGACTAAATAACAGTTGTAAGTATGATTGGTATTTCATTGTTAATTTGGTATTCCTTTTTTGTCGTGCAATTTTTAAGTGTCCTTTATTTATTTATTTATTTTGATTTGCTGATTTTAGCCCTGCATGCAATTAAACAATTACCCACTCACAAACATATATGTATATTTGTACATAATAATTTATCACACTTAAATGCTTAAGTTACTTAAAACATATTTCATGCATAAAATTTTCAGATTTCAGTCAGCTTTTTTCTTCACCCTTTTTTTTTTTTTTTTTCCCCAATCTCATCCCTGAACACTTCATTCTAAGAGTTATTTATATTATACTAATTCAGTGATATTTCATTATTACACATTTGAATATTTTATTTTCAGGTTATGTTTGAAAAATACCAATTTGCTGGTGCATATATTGCTATACAGGCAGTCTTGGCTTTATATGCTCAAGGTATGATGAACAAATTTAAAGTACTTTCAAAAGCTGTTTTATACAATATAAAGCAATAGTTATAGTTAAATAATTGTTTTATATTTTACAAATGGAATAAAAATTCATATATTATACTGTATATATCAACTTTTTATATAAATGGGAAAATGATCTTATTCATTTTTTACTAGCTATTTCAAATTACTCACATTTCTAAAAATTTTATTTAGGTTTACTGACAGGAGTTGTTGTTGATTCTGGGGATGGCGTTACTCACATATGTCCAGTATATGAAGGTTATGCTTTATCTCATCTTACCCGACGTTTAGATATTGCAGGACGAGATATTACCAGATACCTCATCAAGGTTGAAATATTTTAATAATGCCTCACAAACCTTATTTTCTCTTTTATGTTATTAGTATGGACAGACTACTTTCAGTTATGCATGTTTCAAATTGCTAATTCAGTATTCTTTGTGTTTCTTATTTTAGTTGCTCCTGCTTCGAGGGTATGCTTTCAACCATTCTGCTGATTTTGAAACTGTTCGAATGATCAAAGAAAAGCTGTGCTATATTGGCTATAATATTGAACAAGAACAAAAATTAGCTCTTGAAACTACGTACCTTGTAGAACCCTACACTGTAAGAATTAGCTTACTTGATTATTTTGTAGACATAATCTAATTTTTATAATCTTTGTATTACTTATCTGAATATTCAGGTGATAAAATTTACACTAAAAATCAGATTGTTTAACATCACATGAAAAATCACTTTTTTGTTGTTTATTTGGAATAATGCAAGGAAACACGCAGATTATGATTCATAGAAGGGAAAAGCATATTTTAGAAAACTTTATAGTGGAGATTGAGTATATGGTCAATTTTTTTGTATTGTTAATGTTAGATGTATTAAAAAAAATTTTCACCTCTAAACAGTAATTTTCATGTGTCTCGTTTAAATATTGGTTATTAAATTGAATTGTTTTTATGTTTTGCTTGCTTAAATTTGAATAAACCCATATAATTCCAAGTTTTTTTTAAGCGAATATGTTTAGGTTTTTTTAAATTGATGTGTACTTTTTTTACAGATATTTATGATAGTTTTGTTATATATATAAAATGATTTCGTGGTTGTAGTCGTTAAATAAAAAACAGGCCGAGTTAAATACTAATTTTCATTTATTATGGAAGAGTGGCAGACATACGTGCATCTTAGTTAAGTTTCAAGTAAAAAAGCGAGCAGAAAATCCTTGCATTTCCTCGGGTAGGGATTTAACATATAGACGTGTGATCAAAGTGAAGGGAGTAATAGCTATTTTTAGTAAATTACGTAAGTGTTTTAGGGAAAAGTATGGTGGCAAAGAGACACTGCCATGATTTTCTGTGGGCACGTGAAAGCGATTAAAATATTCTTTTAGTAATAAATATGCCAAAACGAGAGATTTAATATACCTCCAGCACGGGAAATAAAACGAAACTGGAGTTTAAGAAAAGCGATTTTGGAATACAGTACTAAGATTTTAAAATATATAATATTAGAATTTAAAGCGAGTGAGATTATTACATATATATATAAAATGTAAATGACATCTTCTTTCATTATGTATTGTGCAAAATTATAATACTCATTATGAATGTTGTTATACATTGTAAATTATAATTTTATTTCTACATCTTTCTTCAGCTCCCTGATGGTCGAGTTATAAAATTAGGTGGTGAAAGGTTTGAAGCCCCTGAAGCTTTATTTCAACCTCATTTAATAAATGTGGAAGGTCAAGGTATAGCAGAGCTTGTATTCAACACCATACAAGCAGGAGACATAGACATAAGACCTGAGCTTTACAAACACATAGTTTTGTCTGGTGGATCCACTATGTACCCTGGATTGCCGAGTCGGCTAGAGAGAGAAATCAAACAACTTTACCTGGAAAGAGTTCTAAAAGGAGAAACTGAAAAATTAGCAGTAAGTTGAAACTTCTTCCCCCCCCCCTCCATAAATATCTATAAAATAAACAAAGAAGTAGAGGAAATGCTACTGCTTATTACTAATATAATAGCACAGATCCTTCGTTAATGCTCTGACGTCACCAACAATAAAACCCGTGCCATAGCACTGCAAGATGTTGAACAGCATTATTTCATTGTTAGAGAACCTAAGTTTCAGTAATTTTAAATTTAAAACAGTAATTGTCGTTCTAATTTCAGATTTAATAGCTCTAAAATAGTGAAATAAAAGTTGCTATTGATTGATATAAAATTTATCTCGCTATGATCAATACTTCTCGAGAAATTTTAAATTATATTAATCATATGTTTCAAATTAATTTCCATTTTTAATAGAAAGTATTAAATTACGTCAGTGGTATATAATGCGCGTGATATAGTTTGGATGCCACGATGCATCTAATCATTTGGTGGAGTCGTGATGACATAATTGGATAATATTGTTTGGCAACATTAAAATTTACACAAAGACATCTGAAGTACAAGTAAAATTGTTAAACAACGAAAAATACTTCACACGGAATGTTACCAAGAGGTTTTTTCTGAATAAAGAAATAAGTAAATAATATGTAGATAAAAATATATTTCCTGTCATAATACATATGTTTATTTTCAATCAATGTTAAACATTTCTCTCACGTATATATCTATTTAAGCACGTCAGATTTGACGGAAAATCTCTCGAATGAAGAGACAATTTGCAGCCGTCAAACCATGACGAGTGATTTTCTAGTTATGGAATATATGTGTTTCATGATATAAATATTGTGTTTCATCACAAAGTAAATGTTGCATTCTATGGTTCATGTTCCAGACACATTTTATGATACTGAAGTACTTAAAAGAATGCATTTTATTTTTAGGCATTAAGTTCAATTACTAGGATTATGTCAAAAATTCGACTTTTTTTGCACAAATGCACTGTTCAACAAATACCTAATTTTTCTGCTTAGTCTATTGCCATTGTTCCAGCAGTCCTAAAAGTGGCCTGTTATTTTTCAAAGAAAGGTTTGGGCTGATTGTTTGTTCATTTACAGATTGTTTCACTACTTTTTGTCCATAGAATGTTGATGAGTTCCAAAAAGATTATAGTTGCAGTGCGTGAGAAATGGCCTGTATGCAAGATATTCCAGCATCTCAAATTAATGTTTTCAATTGTCTAGTTGCCTTGTATGGTCATGTAACAACTCTTTCTTTACTGAATTCTCATGAATAATTTTAGATACAGACCCATGGTTAATGTGCATTTTTTTTTATTTTGTGTCATCATTAACCTGCTGATTTTTTCCAATACCATTTCTCAAAGTTTCTGAATGTTCTTGTCAGTGGTAGAGGGAGGTTGACGAACACTTCCTTCTCTTTTTCATGCATTGAGTTTCTCCAAGAATTGTAAAACTTCTCAGTACATTCCTAAACAGTTTGGAATGTTAGACTACTTTTCTTCGTATAGCTTTGTAAACTTCTCGCAGGCCTCATCCCCTGGCATACAATCTAATCGGAGAACAGGTCACTGCTTCTTTTTTATTCTTTGATGCGTGCTACTACTGAAACTGCCATGTTTACATTAAAGCAGAGGCAATATAAAATGTGACTGTCATGATCAAGCTATTATAATGGGGCCACAATAATAAGCATGCTGTGCAGAACACAGTATGATAAACCTGATATTTTATTAGCAGAAGTGTAGATAATTTTTTACTTACCAACATATCAAGAATTGTGTGTTCATAAATATTGTAAGCAATATAACAGTTACAAATAATAAAATTTAACAAAAGATATTAAAAATTGATTAAAATTAATTAAAAACTCTTTATATTATATAGAATGGTGCATATGCAGAAACTTCTGATAAAATACAAATAATAGAAAAATTAAAAAAGGAAAAAGAATCACCAAAAAAGTTCGTCATTCGAGTTCTCTTCCATTTTGACTATTTTCTTTTATTTTCTAATTTTTTCTTTTATGTGTTTTAATTATTAGAGAATTTTTTTGTAGTTATTTAATTCTATAGTAGTTTCTTGGTTAAATGTTGGAACATTTTGTTGATGCAATCACTGGATGCTGCTGCGTTGGGCGTGCAAAAAGGTGTATTGTTATCGTTCTTGTTTACTTTTTCTGTTTCTTCTATATACATAATTTTTTCTTTTTAAAATTTTTTTTGTTTTTCTATTATTTGTAAGCAATATAAATTTGTTTTATAATAAATCCTTAAAAGTCTTAGTATACAGTAATGTTTGATTTTGAGATGAATTCTCAGTTTGGTGCCCTAACCTTGAAAGCTATTAACTACCGATAGTAATAATACTAAAATTACATTATATAATAATATGGTATTGTTTGGGTGATGAACTTCCCCTCTTAAAAATAAGACTGGGAGTACTGATTTAATATTATGCATTTTGATTTTACTGAAATGATAGTTAATTTTCTTTTGCATATTCATGTCCCATTTTTAATCCTTTTACTAATTAGCTGAAATTTTCATGATTAATACATATGCTATCAGAAATGATTTTTTAGAAAGATTTTGAAATGCTTTTATTTCTTCTTTGCTTCAGCTATTTTTTTTTTTAATTTAAATAAATTACAGTTTATTTTTTTATAATTTACAAGATGATTTTGAATATGCGATATATACTGCATCCTGTAATTTTAATTGAGTTGTTTAGCTGCAGTAAAAAATAATATATCATTGAAAAATTAGTAGTAATTCAAAGAAAATTAAAAAAGATGGATAACATATCCATAACTTTATTATTCTTTTTCAACTGAAAAAAGAAATACATACTTATTCTTTACCTCTTAATAACTCAATGACATTATTGTAAGTCCTCTAAGAATTAAAATTTGTTTATTGGTAGTCTTTAAGTAATGTATCAAAAGTATGTTTCTTGGAATTTGCAGATCATTAAATGTGATTATGAAAATTTCAGGCTCTTTGAACCTTGATAGATGTGTCTCTTCCCTCTATTTGATAAAACAAATAGCGTTTAAAAAACATGAGATGAGAATTTTTTTTATCAATTTGTTGAAGTTTCATATCATGTGATCAAATAATACATTTACTTTCATGGCTGTATTTTATTAAATGTATTCTTACTTTAACTCATTTCTTACTCTCACAATTTTCATTTCTTCAGAAATTCAAAATCCGTATAGAAGATCCCCCCAGAAGAAAAGATATGGTCTTCATTGGTGGCTCTGTTCTTGCAGAGGTAATGAAAGACAAAGAAACCTTTTGGCTGTCCAGGGAAGAGTACTTAGAAAAAGGACTTAAGGTCTTAGAGAAACTTGGTGCCAAAACAGCGTAATTGTGACTTTTTCCATTGCAATCAAATCATTGTGTATAATTTTGGGACCATAGAAATTTGTTTCCCATTGAGTTTTCGTTTAAACAAAAATCAGCGTGCTCAAAGTAACTGTCTGTCACTTGATGCATTTTTTTACTATTGATATTCTTTTGGAAGATAAATGACTTTCTTATGCAATTTCATAGAGATAATTTATATTGATTTTTTTTCACTGTTGGATTTTAAATGGCTTGATTTTTCTTCTTGTTGTGTAATATAATTTATATTATGTTTATCTGCTTTTTTAACATTTCTATCAAAATATTACTCTCTTTTTTTACTAAAAAGGAGAAAATATAAAGTATGACTGATTTCCATTATTCTTAAGAGTTATATATATCAAATAAAATAGAGTATCCACTTTTGCATTTTGTTCTATCAATTATTTCAAACATTTTACTGAAAACTTTTTAATCAGTTCTTTAAAATTGGTTGTGGACAGTCTGTGAGTAAACAATAGGCTATAATTAAAAATGAAGAATTTATTGCCTAATATAAAGGAAAATTTCTCAGTTCATTATGAAATTCTATCATGTTAATAATGGGGGAGACTCGATCCCTTGGGAGACTTGATCCCTAGGTCTAAAACCAGTGAAAATATGCAATTAAGTCTCTGAAACTGGAAACGCTAATAAAGTGATTCCTTATCAACAGAATTTCATTCAGCCATTTTTATTTTTGTTGTAAGAAAGGAATCTCTTATTTCTTATAGTGAAACTTCTTTTGGAGTAGGTAGTTTATGTTTCTTATTTTTTGCTAAATGTAACTAAATTACTTAATTTTATTGATATAATATACTAACATTCCTTACTGCTTAAATGTTGTTATTTAAATCCAATACAGTTTCTTTACTTTTGATTTAACAATTCTTTTTCCAACACATGCACATTAGGGACACATGATCACCATTGTATGGGGGGACTTGATCCTGGGATCAAGTGTCCCCAAAGTTAAATTAATGTTAACAATTTTATTATCCCCCCCCCTACTGGCCATTGTGATTTTCAAGTCACATTTAGATAATATCAATATTAGTTAGAATATGGTTACCTTGATTTTGGATGGTTGACAAAGGTAGAAAGTTAATATGTGGCTGCACATGATGGTTAGCAAGAACATGGTGACGGTTTCACGGAAAGAGAAAATTAGTCATTCCGTACGAAAAATTGAAAAGAAGATTACATCATCTGAATGCGAATTAAATTTTCTAAGAAAAAGAGGACTTCATTCCAACCAATTTATTTATCCAGAAAATGTTGACATTAGTGTTGTCAACATTGTCAAAAAACTACCTAAACCAGCCATGCTTGGTGGAACTCTATGAACTGCAAGAATTTTAACATTTATTTTTTATTTGTCAAGCTTTGAGAATGTTATTTGATCATTAATTTCAGCCATAACAATCATTCATATGGGAAACAGTGATTTTCAATAATGTAGAATTTTCTAAATGTGTTTTTCTCCCTTTTTGTACATGTTAGTCAACAATAAATTTGATTTCAACTACTTAATTTGAATCATTTCAATTCATCTGTTTCAAGAATCGAGTCTCCCTGCAATTAGGGAGACTTGATCGTTTTTCTAATTGTTGGAAAACAGTTTATTTTAAAAATGGTTTTTCAAAAATAAAAAAATACTACAACAAAAAAGACACATTTAAGCCTTTAATAATGACTGAAAACATTTTTTTTAAATTTTGTTTTTACCAAAATAAAAATTAAAAACTGAAAAAGGGATCAAGTCTCCCCTACAGTTACTAATAATTTGTTTTATATCGATACTTATGTAAAAATAATAACTCTAAAAATTTTTTAATGTAGTCAATCCCAAGAAAAGAAAATCAAACTGTGTATTTGAAAAGTATATTTTTAAAAAGAATTTTTCAGTGTAGAGAGGTTGTACTTAATCCAATCCATATGAAAATATTGTTACAAAAATCATCTGGTATGTGAATGCCATCCAATAAGCAGAATAATAATTTTTAAAAAAATGATTCTTTATTTTACGAACATTCCAGAAAAAATAAAACATAGCACATGTAACAAAACTTAGCAGCACTTTATAAATTAGTGACAGGTAACAGATCAGTAATATAGATCAGTCTCGGCACTTTCAGTAGTGTTCAGCATATATTAGTTCACTGCTGACCAAACTCAACTGATTCACTCTTGGTTTGAGAGCTTGCTTTTACCTTTTTTAACAGGAAGTGACATCACATAGTAATCTCTCGAAGGTTCTGGATATTTCCGCTCCTAGTATTGATAGGAACACAATTCATGAATTTTCTAGTTGTTGCATTTTGTCACCAAGGCTGGCTCATTGGCTTGCTCCCAGTAAAAACAACTTCATAACAATATACAGGGTGTCCACACTTATCGTGATCCAATAGCCTATTTCTAAACCATTAGAGATAGACATATGGTTCCTATTGGATAAATGCTTTAAATGAAGGGAAGAAATATAATAGGTTTCTGAGTGAATAAATATATTCCTGAAAAAGTTATGAAATCTAACTTTTTATACAGTCCCCCAGTCCTATCGATTATATTTAGTCAAATATTCTTGACACTCTAACATTCTAAACAGAAAAAATTCCCACTCTTCAGCGACTAAAACTGACCGAGTTATGAAGCTTTGATAATTGCTGACTTGCACCACTTTACACCATTTCAATAGCAGTCTTGAAGCCGATCCACCAATCAATGTGCAGCACTTGCTCGACAAGGCCACTGATTGGTTAAAAATCATGAAATTCAAAGCTCTATAACGTGCTCAGTTTTTGTCACAGAAGAGTGGGACTTCTTTTGTTTAAAATGTTCGAGTGTCAAGAATATTTTACTAAATATAACTGATAGGACCGGGGCAACGTATAGAAAGTTAGAATTCGTAACTATTTCAGAAATATATTTATAGACTCAAAAAACATAAAATATAATTCTTCCCTTTATTTAAAGCATTTTTCCAATTTGCAACTATACGTCTATCTCTAACATTTTAACAATTAGCTATTGGATCAAGATAAGTGTGGACATCCTGTATAGCAATTGCTCCAATCACCAAGAATACTGTTACCATCCAAATAGTGTCATCATTTATATAAACAAATGCCAAATTTCTTACCTTAAACAAATTTGCTGCAGTAAAAATGGCAGTAATTCAGTTTTATGCTGAAACCTGGTGGTGGTTTTTTGATTGCATAGGAAATAGAGTGAAAAAAATATCCCCTTTTTTTCTCTTGCTGATTGTAAGATTTAATATTCAGTAAACATTTTGATGATATTCAGTTTGTGTCATGATTAAATATGAGAAAAATACTCATTTTTTTTTTCTAGTAGTGCAATCTATCCTGTCATATTGCTACTCTAAGTAAAGTTCACACAGCTGAATACAAGCCAGGGTTACTATTAACATATGAATAGTTATAGCAGTAGTAAATAATGACCCTCAGAAGTAGTAAAGCATAGTAAATTCCTTTAAAACCTGAGCACTTTTAAAAATATTTTATTGGTCTGAGTAATAGATTTGTACAATTTCCTCATCATACAATTGCAGTACCATTCATTTGAGACACAACGAAAATCAGTCCATATGATGAAAAATATGTAATTGATTTCATCAAAGTCATTAACACTTTGTTGACCGGCCATTTCGCACAAAAATGTATGCATGGCACCCGCTATTTGATATAGAAAATATCTCATGTCACCGGGGCAAAAAATGTAATTGAATAAAATTCGAAGTGATTGTCAAAACATTTTATTTGCACAAAACAATAGTAAAACTAATAATAATAATAACTAATAATTTTTTTTTGTATGGTAAAAATTAAAGCATTCACCGACGTGTAAAGGTACACAACATGTCTTACAAATATATCTCGTTTCGCTGCGCTTTCCTTTTGAAGAGCATACTCGACACTTTCTTGTTGGATTTGTTTTAGATGCAGTAATTATTGGTTCTAAAACGTGGTCCAGAAGTTTTCCTGAAAGCCTAGATACAGGATCTTTGTGTGGAGCTCTTTTAGATGCATGAGAAGTATTTGCTGGTTGTGTGTTGCTTTCAATTGATTCCGAAGATAGCCATATCCTAGCTACTTCTAAGAGAAATTTTTTGTATCTTATTTTATTTTGGCACTTCTTCGAATAAATCACGAAAGCATTAAATAGAAGGCAATTGATAAAAAAAAATGCTGTTTTTTTGGACCATTTGATGCTTTTTCGCAGTATGCTGCTGTTTGCCAAATATTGATCTGCACGATCGACTCCTTTCATATATTTATTGTATTCAATTATACACGAAGGTTTTATTTTATCGTTTATATAATTTTTATTTCGATTTCCAATTGTTATCATAGACGCATCATGAATTGTTGAAATCATTCGCACTAACCTTTTATCCTTCCATGTGAGGAGCAGAATCGGTCCTTTTCGTAAAAATGTCATTTGCCTTCTTTGAAGATTTTTGGATTTTTCTATAAGTAATTTTGGCAAGCCACGGTTTTCGCGAATGGTACCACATACACGTATTTTATTTTCAAGTAAAATACTAGCTGTTGAAACGTTGTTGTAATAATTATCTTGATACATGTGATGATTAAATCCAAAATACGGTTGCAAAATTGACAATATTGTTTCTTCAAGTTTTTTCCCAACACCAGAATAAACTTCAAAGTTGCAAATGTACCCTGACTCACTTTCACAAACCATTCTCACTAAAATTCCGTATTTTGTAATTTTTGCAGGATTATATGTTTTGAATTTTAGACGTCCTCTCCATGGTATCATTGCTTCGTCTAATGATAATTGCTGCTTCGGTACATACATCGATTGACTTTTGGAAATAACGTAGTCTAAGAGAGGTCTAATTTTATAAAGCCTATCTGTACTAAGTACATTTTCAACGTTATCACTGAGGTGGAAAAATGTGAAGATCTGTTCAAACCTCATCCTGCTCATTGTTTTAGGGAATATTGGTATTTCCACCAAAGGGTCAGTTGACCAATAATCTCTCCAGCAAGTTTTTTTCGTTTGTCCCATCAATACCAACAATCCAAGAAACTTTTTCATATCGTTCGTTGTTACTTCCTTCCACTGTAAAGTTTTGGCTGAATTTTTATGCAAATCTTTCATTTGGGTGTGATATAGATTTGTTTGAGAAACAACTAAATTAAAAAATTCTTCATCAAAAAACGAATCGATTACATCAACGATGCTTGGTGGATCACATTCGAAGTTCGGTACTCTCGAATTTCTCGAATAATCTTCCAAAGAAGGAACAATATCAATATCATTCCACTCTTCATCACTATCTGCTTCACTATCGGAAAGAATTCTTCTTTGTCGTTTTGATGGTCTAATGTCTGAATCATCACTATCAGAATCACTGAACTCGACATCACTCGGACAATCCGACAAAACATCCGCATATAACTCGCTAAAACGTTCTTCCGACATGGTTCAATTTTTTTTAATTTTTACAATGCAATGGAAACAGAAATCAGAAAAGTAATTTTGATTTTGAAAAGCCAACATGACAAAATTTTGCATTGCAAGTGTCGTATTCAAGCTATTTATTAGGAATGGTTTCGCATCCCCTAACAGGGGGATGCGTATTTATACCCCAAACTGACCAATCAGATTGCGTATCTGATCTAATCCCAAACATAACAAAAGTAGCCAATCATACGGCTACGACAGCAAGTTTTTGAAAAAATATTTGCATTTCATGAACTTAGAAAAAAATATCACAGTGCAAAGACGAGTTATCTCGTCACCGGTCAACAACGTTCGGGCATGAAAAGACGAGTTATCTCGTCACCGGTCAATAACGTTCGGGCATGAAAAGACGAGTTATCTCGTCACCGGTCAACAACGTTCGGGCATGAAAAGACAAGTTATCTCGTCACCGGTCAACAAAGTGTTAAGTTAAATACGTGCATTTCTATATTTGAAGGAAAAGTTTGAAGTAAGAAATGTAATTTGTTATTTCATAACTCTAAATTTTACTTCTTTTCAAATTAAATGCAATTTTTTCATTGAAAAGTGAACACTTCTTTCACACATCTAAAAACTTATGACGGGAGAGGAGCACTGAATATGACACATGATCTGTTTCAACCTCAGTTTAGTATTATAATATTTGATGGAATATATCAATTGCATGTTTCTACAACACCTGTAAACAATAAACTGATGGTGTTAAACTGAAATGCTAGCATGGGCCAAATAAACAAGGTCTAAGTTTATGTGGGCCGGAAAAAAAGAGAAAAACTTCAATTTTTATAGAAATGCAGACTTATTGTATAACTTTCAGCTGTTGAATTAAATGGGGGCCAATTTGAATAAAGTTCAGAAATGAAGTAAAAATGTCATTAGACATAGAAGGAAGTTAACTTTAATGCATAAAATTAAGTTTAACAAACAGAAGACACAGAAAACTCGGATTTACATAAAATTAATTCAAATAATTGGATACTCATATAATTAGGCTTTGCATAATTGGAGTTATACTGTATTTCAAAAATGCAGTATAAGAAAGAACACGGCCAACATTAAACTTGATATTTTCTATCTGACACTTTGCATCTCTTCTCTACTACCATCTTTCCTAATCGAAAGGATCTCTTGTTCACAGTGATTAATTTCAAAACTGATCCAAGGTGAATGTCAGTAATTCTTATCTGACTGGAGACTTATTTCATTTCATGAGTGAAAATAATTACATATTGTCAAAAATGGAAATAGTTTCATGTGCCTATTTTCTAATGTTATCAAACCTGGCTTGTTTATTAAAATTTTGTCTCTGGGAATTTTTGTTAAAAATTCTGTAGCACACTGTTATGTTTGGTGGGCTCTATGTTGTATTCTTTATACATCAATTCAGCTCACTGTTGTTTTTCAGGATCTCTTGTCCACAGTGATTAATTTCAAAACTGATCCAAGGTGAATGCCAGTAATTCTTATCTGCCTGGAGACTTATTTCATTTCACGAGTGAAAATAATTATGTATTGTCAAAAATGGAAATAGTTTCATGTGCCTATTTTCTAATGTTATCAAACCTGGCTTGTTTATTAAAATTTTGTCTCTGGGAATGTTTGTTAAAAATTCTGTAGCACACTGTTGTGTTTGCTGGGCTACGAGCTTGACACCATTACAACGCAAGTTTCAGCTTCTATATATTCTCAATGTTGTATTCTTTATACATCAATTCAGCCAGCAACCATTATAATAAATCAGTGTGCACATATTTCATCATAATTCATTTGCGAGAATATCAACCTTCCCATCGGCAGATAAAAAACTTTCTGGCCATTTTGCACTTGAGGTTTGCTTAAAACTTAATGTTCTGCAAAATACAAAATTTTACGATTTACAAGCTTTATTGTATGGATAACATGTGAACTAGCTGTTATGACAGGCATTGCTCGGAATTAAAATACTTTCATGTCTAATATTTTTTTATTTAAAAACTACTTTTATGTAGAAAATTATAATACCCAAAGTTCTTTTATTGTCTGAAACATTTTTGAATTAAAATGAAAATATCAATTAAACCAGGCAATTTTTAAAAACCGCCTATAGCTAATTTTCTCTATAAGTTATTAATATTTGTTTCATAAGTACTTCAATTTTGTTCATAAGATATGTTTTGGGACAATTAATTAAATAGTAAATTTTTCATTCAAGAAAACACATTAAAATAAACCAGATCAATAATTGTTCCTGTATAAATTATGAATCATCTGCTTTTAAACTTTTCTTTTAGTTTTTGCTGAGAATTCTGTTGTGTTCTAGCAACAGTTCTTAGTATGGATTCTTGTTCTTCCACCAGTAAAATCATTTTCACAAATAGGGAATTTTATACACAATTTAATTTTTGAAATGAAACTGGTGTCATTGAAAAGCTAATTTTTTTAAAAAACTTTAATATGGTGTAAAAATAGTTTTTGCGAGATATTTTCGAAAAATATCACAGAAAACACCAAAATCTTATTTAATTTCTAATTAACTTAAAGTTTAATTAACTTTTAGGCTTTTAAAAGTTGACAATGATCTTTCTCTTCTTATATAAAATAAACAAAAGTAACAGAAAATAAATTAGTTCAAAGTCTATCTGTTGCCTAGCAACAGAGTATCTATAAATTTGCTTTATTTCAAAATCGTATGCATGTAATCAATTATTTATTAAATTTTGAAAATCAATAAAAATTGAAGAAAACATTTCACAAATATAAAATCGGTATCATTAAAAAGATAAAAATTTGAACTTTAAGATAATAAATATGAAAAATATTTTTTGTGGGATAAATTTGCTCTGAAGTTACTATGGAAAAACGGTTTTGATTCATTTCTAATTAACTGACTGTTTAATTAACTTTTGCTCTTTGAAAAATTGACAGGTATTTTCCTCATCTTAAATAATGTGTGCAAAATTTGGTTGAAATCGGTCCAGTGGTTTAGGAGATGTGGAACATACATACCCACAATGACTTTTATTTATATTTAGATTGTCTTATTATAACCAGATTACCACAACCAGTTGTAGATTTTAGTATACAACAAATTGCATCCTTCCTTGATATAGAAGATGTGATTATAGCTATATTGAAAAACTTAAGAATTTTAATGGATTATTTACCATTTTGGTTCCATCAGCTTATGGTTTGCATTAATTTACAATTGTTATTGAAAAACTTCCCTCCCCCCCCCCTGTAAACACGATTGTTTCAGTTAATACCAAAACTGCTCAAATATTTTGGAATGGTCAGGTAAAATATGAATTGCAATGCAGCCACTAAAGTTTTCATTTGATTTTAGGGTATGCAATAAAGTTCATTATTAAAAAAAGTTCATTCACAGTAATTACTTTATCTTATTTACTTTCAGTTGATTGCTGTAATGTTCATTATTACAAAGCTAGATTAGTATCAAGAATTAAACTATATGAAAAAATCACAGATATTTAGTTTAAATCATATATTAGTTCTGGTAAATAAAAAGACAAAAACTGCTTTTTCTGTTTGTTTGCCGAAAGGTCCATTGATTAATAGCATCCAAAACAAATTAAACATTTTAAAATTTCATCTTGAATGGTCAATTACAAGAATTTTCTTTCCATGAAGCTGTTTGAGGTAGAATTTTTTATGATTATTCTTTGAATACTTTTTAGATCCAAGACAACATCTCTTCAAATACTGCAGAGAAAAATAAAGTTAGAAAACTTTTAAAGCTAATTTCAATTTGAATTTTCTTGTTGCAATTTAATAATAATGCATTGCAAGTTTTTTTTTCTTTTTTGTTTAACAATATGGAGGAGGAAGAGCATTTTGAAACCCTATAATTAAAATGACCATTTCTTCCGATTTTTAATCATAGTTAAACCCCTGAATATTGCATTTTAAATCTTTCACATAAAAATAATGTGCCTAATAGTGATAATACCAGCTATATAAAGCATAAAAAATATTAGTATATCTCTACTGCTAATTAGTAGATATATAAAAAAATATTATATATATCTACTAATAGCAACAACAGGGAAGCACAGTAGTTAGTTTCATAGTTCTAGCTGGTCCTAGAACTATGAAATGTGGCACAAATATACTTTGAAGAGTGGGAATGTGCACCTCAGAACGCTTTTTTTTTTTTAGATTTTAATTAATTAAAAATTAAGCTAAATTTTGCCGTTTATCCTTAATAACTTCCGAAAATATTCCAGCACAAAAATCATTTTTACATCATCTGAAAGTGCAAAAAATTACCTTTTCAATGATATTAATTAAGTTGCTGTACAATTTTTTCTTAAATTTTAATAAATTAAAAAAAATATTTTTTGAGCATAAATAATTGCCTGGTTTTCTTACATTGTTGTAAGCTGACAAAATATCCAAATACATTTTGCTTGCAAAATTTTTCTGCAATCTGTAAACCAAGCTCTCCGAGATATTACGTTTATTAAGAAGTATATCCAGTAAACTGAATGATTATGGCTGCAAAGTTTTCATTCTTTTTTCAGCATGTTTTAATTCAGCTAACATGCTGCTGGCCATAAAATGTGCTGCACCCTTTTAATGTTGAAATCAAATGCATATTTTGCAAGAGGAATAAAAAGAGAAGATGGTGCCGACAACATGCAATTAGATGTTGCATGACATAGTCAGTTATTTGGGGGGGGGCCCCCACTCCATTAGGGACATTTTTATAAACAATGAACATAATAGGTACAAGGGCCATTAAAGAAACATGGGTTAAATATCTACCACAATCTCAAGTTTAAAATCACGTTGTTAAGGAAACCATGAATATAAACTGTTTCAAGACTCAATTGAAATTACATTTCCGGCGAACAAGCTGGTATGGAAGGCAGCTAGTATTTTTATATAAGATACAAATTTTAGGTACAAAATTATAGAGAAATTTCAGTTTTCTAATTATACATGATGTATATTTTGATGCGAATGAAAGAGAAAAAAGATGAAAGTTTTAACTAGTTTTTTATTTTTTTTATTAGATACCAACCAATTTGTTAAAATCAAATTTATCTTTTAACCTCATTTAAAGAACCTTCCAAATTGCAAGTACAGGAAAGAAAAATGCTATTCATACTGTATAATTTCTTTATTTCATAAAGATACAAATTCCGCATATAAAATACTCTCGACTACAAAAATAATTTCAATTGAAATATTGATACAGAAACAGATCTCAATATCACATCATTAAAGCAACCAATGCTGTTATGATTTGTCTTTTTCCTACTAACTTATTCCCATGGTTATCTGCAAATATGCAATAAAAATATGCTTGGAAGCTTTTATCTTGTTTTAGAAAAATTTGTTATTATTTGACAGATCTATTTTGAACTTTATAAACTTTTAATACTTTATAAAATTTACTGAGAAATGAATTTTAAAAGTAAATAAAATTTACAAACATTTTAAAATCTGACAAAATTTTTCAAGATATATTTGGAGATAATGTTTTGCCATAGAAAGAATATACATACCAAATTTGCAATTAAAATTACTGCGATGTAATGTTTAAGTACTCGTCAAATATTACCAAGCAATGTATCACTATCAAACATGTCCATTTTTCTGAAAAGTTCTGTTTGAAAATGGCTCAACTTTTTTTTTCTTTGTATATGTATGATCTAACAATAATTTTGATACATATCGTTTGTCAAAATTACATTGAAAAGTATTAATTCATGGGTACTTTGACAGATTATAAGAAATGTTATTTTTAAGAAGCAGGAATGAATGACGACTATTGACAGATTTTGTCTTCAAAACATCAATATCTGTTTTACATGTTATATTAAACATAAATGAAAACACTTTAAAATTCAACCCTCCTCATATCAAAATAACAATACTTTCTTGGAGATGAAATATTATGAAAGTATTGTTATATAAACCAAATTTTAGATGATGGTTTTACAAAAAAAAAAATCAATTCTTGGACAGTTTCTTAAAGGCTGCAATTACCATATTGATATGTTTCTGTGGCACTTTTTATTCAATAGTTTCAGGTACTGTACATATAAACAAACATATTAAAATTTCATACAACTGATTAGCTGACTTCACTGATTGTTCTTTGCTTTACTTTTTTGTCTTCTCTTGATTGCTTCGTCCTTCTTCTTTTTAATTTCTTCTGGGGTGCACCTAGGTTGCTGAGACATTAAACCTAAAAGAAAATAGAACCATTATCAAATAGCACAAAAAGATGAGGGGTTGTACACAAATATATATTTTTTAAGCTTGTATCTTTAAATAGTTATATTGAATTGTATAGTGTTCAGAATTTGCTGCATACCCAAGAACACTTTTAATATACGTAACAAATAAAAAAATATATGTTTGTAGAATTATTAAAATATTTTAAGAAAAGAAATTAGATAAAAAATCGTTTCGCCATAAAAGAAATATATTTAAAAATATCGTTTGGCCGTAAAATTGTAATACGTAACTTGTTAATAATCATGTAAATAATATAATTAAAGTAATAAAATTTTTGTTATTTATAGTGCCTAATTAGCTGGAATTTAAGTTATGCACATAATTGATAAGTGTTCATGGATAGTCAGAAAATTCTAATGACTATACAATTCAATATAACTATTCAAAGATATAAGTTTAAAAAATATAAATTTGTGTACAACCCTTCATCTTTTAGCTTCTCTTAGGCTCATTGTGATGACAATATCTTTCTGAATACTAACGATATTGAATAAAATTTTTTATATAAGCTGCCCTATATATCTGGCTTTAAAGTTGTGAAAGAAAAATTATGCAATGTTTCGCGTGCGCGCAGTAAAACATTACTTACCAAAAATGCTTATATTTCCTGTAATATTTCAAAACTTTTTTCCAAATTTTTACAAAATGCTCCCCTAACATAGTAATTTTTCCTGTAAGTTTCCTATAATATAACAGAAAATTCTGCATGTTATAAGCAAAAAACAGGTGGGAAAATTTGGGATTTTTAAAGAAAACCTTTATATCTTCCCAAATATTTGTGCCGAGTTTACGAAAATTTCTGTAAATATTATGCACATTAAACATAACCATTTCTGAAAGTTTCATCTTGTTATCAGTATTCTGTAAAGCAGGGTGAGCCAAAAAAGTTTTTGTCTTCATCAGTTTGTAGACGGTTCCCTAATTGCCCTCAGGACCGAATCTTCAATGTAAAATCTGAGTTACAGTCTATTCTTCACATGGTCGAAGTTTAAAGTCAGTCAGTTAAACCTTTCCAGAGAAATTCTAAAAAAAGTGAAAATCTGAAAGTGTCCGGATACTTTTGGGTATATAGTGCATATTATGGTTGCTATTATGTACCTGAGAAAATCTGGTTGCAGCTTTCAGAAAAATATATACTACATCACAAATTTATTTCAAATAATAATAGTATAGAAAGATAGCTGATAATTATATTTTTATATCATGCAAAGTGAAATATACATGAAAATGCACATGCAATTAGAAATATTGTTTGAAATTAATTCTTATTTTTAGCCTTAATGCAAATTTAATAGTTGAAAATACAGAAGAGATGAAAATTTACTATGGAGTAAAACCATTCACGTCCGACTGAAAACAGCTCACTTTTCAAAGTTAATCAATACTGCAGATCCTGCAAATTAGGTAGATATATCAAAAATGTGATAAACGAATAAAATACACAGTTCAAAGCAGAGCTTTTTTTACAGTAGGTTGCAACCTCTTGTGGGGTTGAACGTAAAAAAATTGTGGAGGGGAAAATTCTAATAACAGAGCCTTCTTAAAGATTCATCAATAAACAAGATCATTTAAGAAAAGCATTTCAAATTAAGAGATTTCATTAAAATTTGTTAAATAAGTATTTTTAACTGAACTTTCCTCTATTTACTCATATTCAATATTTTAAATTGCACTTCCTTTTGTGTACTCTTATTCAGTACTTTACTTTCTTATTTTTATTCCAACTTTGTAATTGAAGCAAAATTTTTCTTATGGAATCACGAAAATTTTCTCAATCCAACAAAAAGCCATGAGTGGATGAAAGTTTAAGAAGCCCTGGATTACAGCAATGTATGATCTCTGTTGAGAAAAGGAATTTAATACAAGGAGTTACAAAACTCCAGTTAATTCAAAAAGACGATTATTTTAAAACATAATTTAAATCATGAAACACTAATCATATATATACACAGGGTGTCCACACTTATCATGGTCCAATAGCTAATTTCTAAACCGTTAGAGATAGACATATAATTCCAATTGGAAAAATGTTTTAAATGAAGGGAAGAATTATAATATATGTTTTTTGAGTGAATAAATATATTCCTGGAAAAACTACAAATTCTAACTTTTTATGTGGTCCCTGGTCCTATCAGTCGCATTTAGTAAAATATTCTTGACACTCTAATATTTTAAACAAAAAAAAAATCCCACTCTTTTGCGAATAAAACTGACCAAGTTATGGAGCTTTGAATATCGCTGACTTAGACCACTTTACACCACTTCAACAGCCGTCTTGAAGACGATCCACCAATCAATGTGCATCACTTGCTCAATGAGGCCGCTGATTGGTTAAAAATCATGAAATTCGAAGCTCCAGAACTCGGTCAGTTTTAGTCGCAGAAGAGTGGGACTTTTTTTGTTTAAAATGTTAGAGTGTCAAGAATATTTTACTAAATATGACTGATAGGACCGGTTGACCGTATAAAAAGTTAGAATTCATATTTTTTTCAGAGATATATTTAGAGACTCAAAAAATATATATTATGATTCTTCCCTTCATTTAAAGCATTTTTCCAATTGGAACTATATGTCTATCTCTAACAGTTTAGGAATTAGCATTTGAACCATGATAAGTAAGGAGACCCTGTATAAAGTTGAATGATATATAACATACTTTCCACTTCATCGATCCTTGACAATACATCGGGTTGACACAGAAGCGATTCATCTTCAAAGCTGGCATCTTCAAAACTATTATACAATTCTGCATTGTCGCCCTGAAGCACAACAACTTCTACTTCATCTAAAGAATGACTTCTACTTTCTTCTGTGACAGATTTTGAAGTATTTGTATACACAGTACTTGGTGCGATTTTTGAAGTTTCATTCTTTGAAATGGTAGTCTTTGTATTGAATGACTCAGTATTTCCAGATAAAATATCTTCAGGAATCTGACTAAGATCGTCTTCACCAATTAGAAAACCATTATCCCATTCCTCCATATCCGATTCCCAATCAACATTTGTTAGCTGTTCCAGAAAGTCGTTATATTCATCTAAAGTGAAACGATTACCACAAGAATGTCTTTTCTGTTCCTGTAAATCACCAGGAGCAGTTTCGGGTATGGTTGACACAAGATCTTCACGACTAGGATTATTAGTAGAGACAGTATTTAGAGAATCAAGTTCTTGTGTTGCTTTAACAATAAAACTATTGTCTACATCTCCCCATAGTTCATCTGTTGAATCGTTATCTGTACTGTCACCAGCAAGGAATGATTTTGAAGAAATGTTCAGCTTTGTTGAATTATTAGAATTGTTTACTTCCGCTTTATTTCCCGATGTATTAACGAGCCTGAAATTTAAAAAAAAAATTAAATTAAAAAAATGGGTACACATTATACAAGAAAATTTAAAAACTTATTTGAGTGGAGTTTCACAGAATAATCTGATTTCATTACATTAGAAAATAAAATCTTATTTATTAAGTAAAATAGTAAATAATAAGACATAATATATTTATTTAATTATAAACAGAAATATAAATATCCCCTAAATGCCCAATATTGCCTTTACGCAACAAACCCAATTTTGTCCTCTAAAATCTTGAGAATAAGACTGAAGCTCTAATGCCTGTTGTTGTCAATAGGGTAAATAATGAAAATTTTACTAAATCAATTGACAACATATAGATGGCAGCCTGAGTGCTGATAAAAAAATATAAATAAATTGATGTTTTTCACTTGAGGTTGCATTTTTTTCTCTTTGTTTGTACACTTGAGAATACATATTTTACTCTACAGTATTGAAAGAAATTCCTTATCCGTATTATTATTTATTAAAATTCATCCATGTTTATAGAATGTTGTTATCCATGTTATAGAATTTTATCAAGGAAATTTTTTTCTGAAATAAAGTCCATTGTTGTCAGTTGGTAACAAACTGTTTTTTAGCCACAAACCATACATAAAACAAAATAGGATTTTTGAAAGGATTTTTTCTATGTTTTATTCAAGAAATGAAAGTAAAACAAACATTTTTAACATGTTCGTGGACACATAGCTTATGTCATTTGCTGGGACACCTAAGCTGCTTGAATAGCATTTTGTGTACAAAAATGTGCAGCGTACAACACTTTCCGTTTTAGCTTCCCGCGAATTTGGGCAGGATATCATGCTTTATCCCAGCAAGTAGAGCGGCATATGCCACTTTGTCCATGAACGTGTTAAAACAATTAAAAAAAAAAACAGCTTTTAAGGGTTATTGTCTTTATTTTATGGTTTTATAAATGGTACATAAATACTGCATTTATGTATCATAATTAAGAAATTTTATTTAATTTAGATGTAATAAATAAATATATTCTTATAAGATCAAGAACAAGGTTCAGAAAACTGTTTCTCAAATGAATTTTTGATCAGGTATGTTATTCAAATAAATTAACTTACAAGAGAACAAATAAATAGTCCAAATTGATTTATAGATTGGCAAATAAAAACACACAGAAATTGTTTTGCACAGAATAGTGTTAACAATCAATTTATCAGTGAAAAAATAACATACATAATTTTCCATTCAAATCTGATAGTTTATATTCAGTGCAGTAGTCACAAATTAAGCAGTGCCAGAACATTCAAGAGATTGCACTGATATTAGTTATTAAAATTCATCCAAAGATTGCACTGTTTTCAGGAGATTTTTACTTATTTTCTTATTTATATTTAAAAAAAAAAAAACTAGTGCCACATAAGCATTTTGGCTCCATTACACCCATAGTCATATTTCTGATTTGCTTGCAATCTCAAATGCATTATAATAAATTTAAATAAATATATATAAAAGAAATGGTAATTTATTCTATCTAATATTGCTGCCATTTTTTAAAAGCTTTCAAAATTTGGAATCAATAAAAGCAACAACTTGTCCTTGATTATTTTCCCATAAAAAAAAAAACTTCCATGTAAGATCTTACAAGATCATGAAATTTGAAATATTATTAAAAGTTACAATTAAAGAATTTTTCTAAACACCATCAAAAGCTAATACTGAATAAATTGTATGTCCAATATAAGACATTGGATGTGAACAGGCTAGTAAATAATTAATAAATTATCAATAAAAATTTTACTTGTTAGAATTATTTACCTACTTGAAACTCCTAAAATGATTCAAAAGCAATATTACAATAAATTAATATAAAATTAAAACATATAAATAGCAACAAATGAGATTTTTCTTTTTCTAATATTATTTAAATTTCTATTTTCATATTCAAATTTTTTTATTCAAAATATAAAATGAATATCAAATTAAAGATCAATGGCCATTCTAAATTCTGGCAATAAAAATAATAATTGATTAAATATCCTGATAGTCAAAAAGATATATGACTTAACAACATTTTTTTTTATTATTATCATTATGATTGTTACTAACTTTATGTTGTATGAAACATGTTGTCAATAGACTTCTGTTTGCAGAATTTTCATGGTTTTCTAAGACAGATTTAAATATACTCTAAAACAATTTTCTCAAAAAAGTTAAATATTTTTTTCATTTCCAGAATAATAATACCAATCTCGTTAATCTAATATAAAGACTGTACAAATTGTAGAGAAGCCATAATAGATATGATAATTTTCAGTGATAATATGAATTAATATTCCCTTATAATCAAGGATCTTAAAATAATATTTAATTTTTAAAACAACTTACACTGGATTATTGTCCTTTTCTGCATTATTATTTAATCCTAAAAAATACAAACAAATTAGTAAATCTAAAAGCAATTTTAATTAATTTATAAAATACCAACTGTTTAACATAATGAATTAAATATTTTTTAATAATATAAAGAATCCAACAAATTTTTTTATTTATATGTTTCAGGTTAACAATTTATGCAAATAAAAGTGAAATGCATAGCTCGTATGCTATAGAAATCCAAGCAACTTAATAGATTTTGTGTCAAATTTTACTCACAAATATTATGAAGCATAAGGAATTTTTAGTGAAGGTTTTGTGACAATTAAATATTTTTTTATTAATCAAAAAAATTGTAACAGATATAATTAAATGCTCTGTCACCAGGTGATGCTCCAGAGAGTTAACAAGTGAGTTTCAATAGTAAGACATGATGAAGTGGAAAGTTGCATAGGATATGAGGATTCTTTTTATAATATTTTATATTTATGTATTTTTTGACGTTAAAAAAATATATATTTATATTTTTTGAAAATATCTTTATTTAAGTGCATGTTGCCATTCTGTTGAGTGCTAATATTAAGTATATATTCAATTTCTCTTGCATAATGTTCACACCAAGTAGCTACTAACAGCTGATTTGATACGTGATAACTGTACCATTGTTCTGCGACAAACACTTCAAATTTTGGTCAGAAATAATGAAACACCTGGAAAGTTTTAGTAAAGGTTTTATGACAATTAAATAGTTCATTTTTTAATAATAAAAAAACACAAAAATATTTTTATTCTGAACAATGCCAGGTATATTAGTTAGTATAAAACTCAAAATGAAAACTTGCATAATTATTACAAATACACTAAAATATACTTCTTCTTAAAGATGTAATATGATCTAAGGATAAAAAATAACTTCACCCTTGGATATATCAAACACATACACAAAACCTATAGAATTGCAAGTCCAACATATAACAGTGAGCAACAATTTGAATGAAAAGCTGATTTTGAAATTAATACTAATATTGAGATTCCTGTGGAACTAGAAAATAGGTCTAGTTTAAGATCAAAATGCTTTATAATACCCTGATTCTAGAGTCATGAAGATTCTCTATCACCAGAGTGGGGACAGGGGGCACGCCCCGTCTGGTAAAATTTTTTTACTGGGTATTCAACTGTAGTTGATAAATAATAATCTGGCAAAAATTTGAGAACAATTTCATTACACTTTTAGCCCATACAGAAGGTCATGCCCCCTATCGAGGAGACTGTGCCCCCCTGTCGGGCAAATCGCCCCCGTCCTGGTGGGTAAATTTTTGTACTGGGTATTCAACTATAGTTGATAAATAATAATCCG
>BGPR01005039.1:53882-100625 GCA_013235015.1 Araneus ventricosus
CCCCCCTGTCGGGCAAACTCTAGTGTCATTCCTGTCTATCACTGAGGATGAGCAAGCGTGGGAGGAAAAGAATGCCACACCTGTTTGAGGAGACAAGAAAAATGAACAATGATCCAGAAAAAAAATGTTCTGCTATAATGGGGCTTAAATGTATGTAAGCAATCTAAGGACAAATCAAGGCTGCAAAACAAAATCTATATTTATACAATAAAAGGTACAAGAAGAATACAAAAAAGGTAACATAAATTACATAGGTCAGTTTTGTGGTGAATTAAACATTAATGAAATAAATAAATGGCAAGGATCATGGCTAAATGCGATTTAAAAACCATAAATGGATAAAGTTTGGGTAAAGAGAGACCAACAAATTAGTGAATGATTTGTTTGATGTGACTTAGTGATGAAATAGTCCATGAGAAATCCTTATTGGTTGGAAAAAGTGAAGGCAAGAGGTACTGTAGTACAAACTTAAGAAGAAGGTAACTATTAATTTGGATGGACTAGCTTTATATGATGGAATTTTTGTGGGAGAGTTTTTTGTGTTCAGTAATAAATCCTACAAATTGCCAATTTTTGTCAAAGATCACTACCACTCAATGGTAAAACTCAAAAGTGCAATTAAGAACATGTCATAATAAGTAATAAAGCATACCTTTTCCTTTGCCAGTACTTCATCGCGATTATTGCTTTCTGAATAATGAGTCATTTAATTATTGAATAAAGCTTCTTAATTTGATAAATTCCAATAAATTCTCGATAACATTAATTCACTTACAAATATTTTAACATTTTGGATAATTCATTATTCTAAACTGAATTAGTTATCAGTTATTTTTAGATACTACTTATTTTTGTTAAAATATTAGCTAGCTGTGGAACTTTGCAGAGCATGTAATTAATAATTCTGTCCATAACAAAAGAAGAGAATATAATCAAAAATGGTTCAAAGAATAAAAGGTAGATAATATTTACTGCATATGGGCAAAACATGTAATTTAATTTAATCAAAATACACATTATGTACCAAAAAAAGTATGTACATTATATAATAAGAAAATAGAAAAAATAATATAGATTATTTACTTGGTATTGTTTCAATGAATTTCTTCAATTCTTCGATGACTTGACGAGGTCGCTTTTTTATTCCCTTCTTACTTTTTCTGTAGAAAAAAATATATATATATATAAATAATTTTGTAGAAAGTGTGAATTAATAGTCAGAATAAACCTGTCATAAAAGAAGAAAATTAAAATTAATAAAATTTTAATAACAGAAAGAAAAGAATAGAAAAGTTTATTATGCAAAATATCAAGGAAAGAAGACAAATATCTGACTAATAATTCAAATTCAATATATAATAAACAATAATGAATTAAAATAAAGTGCCTTAGCCAATAATCAGTTTTAATATGACCAAAATAGGTAATATTTTTTTAAAAGCAGAAAGTTGATTTAGATGCTTCTATAAACATAAAAAAGCTTGAATTCTTTTTTTAGGAATCACTGCAATTCAAAAAAAAAGAATAAAAAAAATAAAAAGTTAATAAACTTTGAAACATAATAACAATAGAGAATATGAAATTATTAGATACAGTAAAAGAGTATTTTTCAGTCAGAAAAACAGCCAGGCATAAATATTGATGCAAAATGTCACTTTTCTGGGAACAGCTTTGATATAAGGCATCACTGGCAATAATATTGTATTGGCGACTTTTTGTCACTTAACCGAACATTGTATCGTTAAGTCGCCAAAACAAAATATCACCAATGGGGTCCTATATTGATGCTGTTGAAAAAAGTCGCCAAAACAAAATTATCGCCAGTGATGCCATATATCAAAGCCAGGGTGCGGTGATTTAAATCAGTTGATTAAAATCACTGATTTAAATCGCGATTTAAATCAACTGATTTTTTAAAAAAAAATCACTGATTTAAATCACTTTATTTTAAATACAAGTTAAACTGCTTTAATGAAATAAAATTGTTCATGTATCTTTAAATAGTGATTTTAAAGTATTTTTAAATGCATATTTAAAGAAAGAATATATAGAACATAAAATAATATTTTATTGAATTGATGTAACTAGAGTACTTTCCATTTCTTTATTTTTGAGAACACAAGCAAATTTGATTTTAACCCTTTGCAGCGCAAGGCAATAATTTTTTGAAAATATGAGAAAACATCATGAATGGGTTTAGTTTATTGTCTATACATAGAATCTACAAAAAAAAGTTTTTTAAAAAACTTGCTTCATTCCGAGAGGGGGTCGTCCCCCTTTCGGGTCACCCCCTCGTGAGAACCCCCTTAGATACAGCCACCTTGATACACGTAAAAATTATTGTTGAATCATACAGAAAATTATGAATTAAAACTTGAAGAATATTGGAGAAAAATTTTCGAGTTACTTTGCTAAAATTGTTAAACATCCAGAACTGAAAAATTTCTTATCTCCGAGTCAAGGGATTTTCCCAAACTTTATCTCTAATAATTCCTATTCCGAAACAAAATTTCATAAGACTGCTATATACATTCTAAAAGGAGTACTATTAGCTCTATCCTAAACCTATTACTTTCCATTTATAGTTGAATTTAAGGTTTGAGAAGCGAGTGAAATTAGGTGTGCCATTAACTGGCACACTTTGCCGCAAAGGCTTAAAAAAATCTCTAATGAGCAACACAATAAAATGCAAAGTATGAGATGCTCCTTTTTTATAAAATAAAATAGATATTGTGAAAGGATCATGTTCACAAAGAAAGAACATAGTAAAATGCAGTGAGTTTCATTTTAATACTGGAGAAAACTAAATAGTGTTGGGGACAACAAAGTTTTTATATTGCAATAATGTTCAAATGTAAGATAATTAAGTAATGCATATAAATGTTCCAAAAGAAATACAAACATCTACATAGTGCAATTTAAACTATGATCTATACTTATAAAAGGCAATGTTGTGCGCAATGTCCAGACGAATCTATCACACTTACAGCCATGAAATTTGGCACACAGGTAGTCCTGATGGTGACTCAGTGCACCTCGAAGCCTGAATTTAAAAATTTAATCTAGAAATTTTTTTATTTAATGTTTTGGGTGGAACAAATTAGGATTAGAGAAAGCTCCAAAACTTGTGTTTGTAATGAAACAAAAGAACAGCTGAGTGTAAAATTCTCCCATATTCTAACATACAATAATATATCTATAGTCAAGAAATGAAAATTTTTATTATATTTTTCCTTAATAAAATTGTCTTATACTTCAAACGTATATTATTTTTATATTTTAGTTCGCAAATATTTTTTAAATAGTTGTTACATTTTTGAATTAAATTTTTTAAATTTGTTTTTATTAAAAGAAAGTACAGCTTAATGACTGGTATGTTGTTATATATATATAATTCTATGACTGTAGGGCTCATTATCTAATATACAAATGTTAAATATATATATGTAGTTTTAAAAAATCATTAAAATCAAAAAAATCTTGATTTAAATAAAAAAAAAATCCGATTTAAATCAAATAAATCGATTCTTTTGAAAAAAATCGACAACCCTGATCAAAGCTGTACCCTTTTCTGTTAGGATGGCAGTCACCAAAATATTTGTGTCAGTAGTCACCAATTTGGTGCAAAATTCTATGCCTCCTGCATGATGTTACTTGATTTGTAGCTGTAGAACTGATGCAAAAATACAAAAAAAAAACATATAAATATATTGAAAAAAAATATCCTTAAATCTCAAAATGGAAACAAAAATGAAATATAAAGTTGCAAAATAGTGCACGTAATGATTAAGAGAATACAAATATTTGGCATTACAATAAAGGTAAAATGATATTTACTTAAAGAACTGAAATGGTAGAAAAAGGCTAAATTGTGCAAAAGAAAACAAAAAGCTTTAATATTAATATCCAAATTCATTCTAAACAATTTAAATAAAACTTACTCAGTTTTTTTAACAGTACCATCAACTTTTTGCTCTGTCATCCAATTTTCTAATAGCTTTATATATTGAACAGGCTGAACATTAGAGTTGCATTCAGGCACCTGACGAAGAACATTGATATTAAAATAAATTTAAACCTGATTAAACATAAACTCTAATAAAATTATTTCAAAATTTCAGTTTGATCACAAAACTTTGATCTTAATTTCTATAATTTGTTTTGTTTAATGAATATTATACTTCAAAATAGTAAGAGCAGGAAAGAAGAAATCCCATTTCATAAGACTCTTTGAATGGAATACTACTATTAACAACACTGCTGTTATGAAATAACAATGATGTTTCTAACAAAAAACATTTTTTAGTTGTTAATAGAACAATTATGCAATCTAGAATTAAATATTATTCTATGAATTTTGTGTTTTATATTGTAAACTGTACCATATTATCTATAGTTTGCTATGCAATAATCTTTTCTACATGATACAATGCAATAATTAATTTTGGAGCAAATGCAGTATTTTTTTCTCCAATATTTTACAACAGTTATAAACCAAAATGCATGATTTGAAGTTGGTTCTCAATCGCCTGTGTTCATATTATATGTTTCAAAGAAATGATTGTAATAATTTTTAACTCGGATTTGTTGTTGTTTTCTAAATGCAACTGCAATACTAAATTATAATTAAATATTATATTTTGAAATTTAACAAGTCATTAATCATTGCAGAATCAAATATATGAATACAAAGAAACAGTTCAAATTCATGGAAATGTTTCAAAATAATAATATTTTAAATAAATTAAAAGTGAATACTTGACATTGGTTCAGGTTTTCAAGCAACTCTTGAATAGTCAGCTTTATTTCTTTCTTCTTTGAGCCTGCAATATAAAATAGGCTTTATTTTCCCGAGTTAGAGACGATTTCAAACATGGACCGAAAATTATAAAAGCAAATTAATTGATTCCCATTGCAATGAGAATACAGTTCATTAATAACACAGACCTTGCCTCTGTTTTTTGGGACTAATTTTAAAATTAAATTAAATACCTACTTAAAAATAACACAATTTACAACAAAGAAGAATATACAAGAAACAAACAATATTTTAAATAAAGGGAAAACATTCATATTCGCCTATATATAACTTATTTTTGTTAAATAACTTTCAGCATTTATTTATGTTCAAATATTTATTATTTGAACTGATTTCATCTTAGTGACTAAATAAATTATTATTTGACATAGAGAAGAAGACAAACACTTATACTTTAAATTTTACATCCTTACAATATTGAAAAGCATTCTTTTTACTATAAGTATTTGATAAGAATACAGAACCTCTTCATAATTAAATGGAATTTAAAAACATCTGCTTAGAAGAAGAATATATATTTCTATTCATGAATATTTAATATAATTCCAATCAATACATATATTGACATTTTGCTTTTACTTCTATATTTGAGCTGGTTAGAATGACAGTGGTGTAAGTCACAAAATTGTACAATCTGCATTAAGCATTGATTTGAATTCATTTTTAGTTCCTCTGTTTAGTGTGATAGCTGCATAATTAAATAGTACAATAATTGACCACTAGGAGCAGCCTCAAAAATGTCTAGGGTCAGGTGGGGTAAAGTGGTCATAAAATCCACATTTTTTAACTTAGGTGGATTATAAATATAAGAATTTGTTAAAATACTTCACATTTGTTTGTTGTTATTTTACATTAAATTATTGAAGAACACATTGCATTAAAATTTTAGAAAAAAATAATTGATTTAAACAATTTTATGACACCTTCTTTTTGACATTTTTTTATGACCACTTTACCCCATGGGGTGGGGTAAAGTTAGTAGCATGTGGGGTAAAGTGATCAAAATTAAAAAATAAGCATAAAAACATATTATAAGTAAGCAGAGTTTTTTTTTAATATTTAATAAAACTCAATATAGTTTCAACTTTAAAAGAAAATCAGTTTATTTGATCAAATTATGTATTTTTAATAACCTATAATCAAAAGTTGTCTAATCAAGAATTTTAAGGATATCTTACTCTTTCATTCCAACAATGTCATGATTTACAGGAAAGACATAATACTCTCAAGTTGAATTGAACTACTTGCAAACGATTTTAGAAAATCTTCAATTACTCAAAACTAAGTTCGGAGGACTTACACCACTGTTATTCTAACCAGTCCATTTGTTTCTATCAAAGACATAGTCAAAACCTGGTCGTAATAAATATAAGGCATTAAAAGGTTTCCTAGAGAGGTAAAAGAGCATAAAGTTAATCACTTAACTGCCCCAGCATATATAGACACTGCTGGAAAAAATTATAAACTCAAGAAATTTTCATTTTGTTTTAACAAAATAAAGATGAATAATTCTAATACATCTATATAAAACATCAAAATTTAATATGACTTCTAAATAAAATTTAAAAAATTAACGTTAAGAAAATATGCAACTTTAAAATTTTAGCATTATGTGAACTCTGAATAAAATTATATACTCAAAGGCAAATAATTCTGGATTTGATATTTTTTGTTTGAATGAGCTCATTTCAATTTTTTTTAAATTATCAATGATGCCATTAGTGACTGTTATTTTCTTTATTTTTCACAAAAAATGTCAAACAATAAGATACTAATCTATATAAAAATTGGTAAAACTAAAGGATTAGTCCACTAACCCTAACCACTGGACCGATTTTGACAATTTCTATTGTATATGAAAGCTCATGACAACTAGATACATTATCAATAGTCACCTGCAATAGTAATAGTGCTCCTTGCCACCCTCCAATTTAGAGAGAAATCACAAACAGATTACTTCACTATACATTCTCTATGGGGAAAAACCTTGATTGAGTCCCTAGACTCAATACTAGATCATTAGTTATTATTATTTTTCTTTTGGCCAATTTATTTTTCCACTTTGCAAGCATAGCTAACCAATCAGAATGCCTCACATTTATCATACAAGATTAAAATAGTATTTTTGATCTGTATGTGCTTCAATCAACATGGCATCTCAATAACATTGTAAAACACTAATTTATTATGGAAACTTTATTTAGAGCAATATCTTGCTGTATTTATGGTTCTGAAAACTTTTATGGAGAAATTCGCGACACAGTTGTGCAAAATATTAGAACTCACATGGGTGTTATTCATTTTATATCCTGTTCCAGTAATCTACATCCAGTATTTAAAACTGAAAAAAGAAGCGGCTTTGAGAAGTGGTGGGGTGTACAACAGGCACTGCTAGTTAAAAATTCTAAGTTATGAAATTTGCACTGGCAAATCAAAGTTACAAAATAGCTAATCCCCAACTCTGATCTTAAAACAATTGGGGTGCAATAATTCATACAGCATATCATGATGGGCGATAATATCAGAACAGGAACGACTGAAAAATGAAAAGACTCCCCAAATGGAATCAGATACCACTGGAGCAGTTGAAAAGGCTTGTGAAGTCTCAGTCAAGTCACGTATTTGAAGTAATTCAGAAAAATGGCAGACTGACTCATTTTTGAGCATTTGAGTTTATAATTATGCCCAGATTTCAAGTAATGTTATTTTTTAAAACTAACCAATTTCCCATATCCTGCACTTTTCCCCATTTAGGCCATGTATCATATTAAAATTATAAATGTTTTTCTAACTACACTCATGTCCATAAATTAAGGATAATTCAGAATCACACAGAAATTGAACTCTAAAATAAAAATTTCACCTGTAGAATTATCACACACATCTTGAAGAAGAATATGCAAATTACAGGAAACCACCAGATGGCTCGGATAGTACGTCACAATGACGAGAGTGTAAGAGAGGGGTATATAAGGAATGGTGGCAAAGAAGTAAAATTGTTCACAAGCGCTTTAAAAGCCTTTCAGTGCAATAACCGCATAGTTATGGCACAAAGGAAGCATTTGGATGATTTTTTACGTGGTAGAATTATCGGACGACTGGAATGTGGACGTACCCAGCTGGAAGTATCCGAGGAACTTGGAATCGCCCAGAGTGTCATCTCCAGGCTTTGGCAACGATTCCAAGATGATGGTAATGTGAGTAGATGTTACAGCACAGGTCGCCCCCGAGTTACAACGCCGAATGAGGACCGGTATTTGGCAGTTACTGCCAAAAGAAACAGACGGAGCACAGCATCAGACCTGTCTCGTCAGCTCTCTTCAGCTACCGATACGACAGTTTCAAGGCAGACCGTGTACAGACGCTTAGGGCACATTGGCCTATATGCTCGTAGGCCTGTCAGAAGTGTTCCACTTACCGCAACTCACTGTCGCCTGCGATTAGCCTGGAGTAGAGAGCATGCATTGTGGATACCGCAACAGTGGTCTTGTGTGATGTTTTCCGACGAGTCCAGGTTTAGTTTGCAGTCTGATTCTCGCCGGACTTTCATATGGAGAGTGCCAGGTACCCGTTACCACCAAGAGAACACCATTGAACGACACCGTTACGGTGGTGCAGGATGGCTCGTTTGGGGAGGAATTATTCTTGGTTCCAGAACTGACCTGCATGTTCAGAGTGTAACGATGACAGGCCACATCTATCGGGATGTCATTCTGGAACAACATGTACGTTTGTTTCGGGGCGCCATGGGTGCTGAATTTCTGTTATGGATGACAACGCCCGTCCTCACCGTGCAAACATTGTAGACGAATGCCTTCAATCAGAGGATATCACCCGTATGGATTGGCCAGTATACTCACTGGACTTGAATCCAATAGAGCATGTGTGGGATATGCTTGGCCGACGAATTGCAGCCCATCAACCCCTTCCCACCTGTCTACCGGAACTTCGGAGGGCATTGCTTGTTGAGTGGTGTAATATTCCCCAAGATCAGATTGATAATTTGATACTCAGCATGCTTAGGAGTTGTAAGGCCTGTATTGCATCGTTCGGGAGACATACTCCGTATTAACCATCATACTAACCATGTTATACTGTTTTTTGTGAATAGGTTCTTTTTTGAAATTTGCTCCAGGGAGTAAAAATCGCAATTTTTATTAATTATGTCAAACATATAGCATCTGTTTTGCTCTTTACCTTTTGTTTAATAAATAGACTTTACAAATAAGTCAAATTTGTTTTGCTTCTGTCTCTTTCTTTGTCTGAACTTCATTATCCTTAATTTATGGACATGAGTGTATATGTTTTAGTGTCATTAATATAATTGCATATTTAAGTTAATTATGACTATCTGCCTTCAACAACCAGCTTGTTCGCCGGGAATATAATTTCAACTGAATCACTTATGTATAATTTGATATCCATAGTTTCCTTAACAAAGTAATTTTAAATTTTGATAGACACTTAACCCATGTTCTTTCAGTAGTCTTGCACCTATTCTGTTCGTTGTGTGCATGAACGTCCCTAATGGAGTCGAACTGTCTGTGTCATGTAGCATTCAATTGCCCATTGTCAGCATCAACTTCACTCTCTTATGCCTCTTGCAAAATAAGCATTTGATTTTAACTTTAAAATGTTGCAGCACATTTTAGATCCAGCAGCATATTAGCTGGATGAAAATATGCTGATTAAAATGCATCATTACACATTAGGATATTACATTAGCTTCCAACAATGGAAGAGAAACATGCAAATAAATATTTGTTTAAACGATGAAAACGGTTTGAATTACATTACAACAATGAAAAGTATTGTTGTAAATTATGCCAAAAAATATTTATAAAAATTTATTAAAATTAGAGAAAAAATTGTACGGCAAATTAATTTATATCATTGAAAAGTTTATTTTGTGCAATTTAGATGGTGCAAAAATGATTTTTGTGCAGTAATTTTCGATAGGAAAATGCCAAAATTTTGTTTAATTTTAATCAAAAAAGGGCTCCGATATGGACGTTCCCACCCTCCAAATTATGATGGTGCCAAATTTTGTAGCTCTAGATCCAGTGGTCAAATTCCTTCCTAGGTCCTTTAATATTAGTAGAGATTAATATGAAGTGAAAAATTTTGAGTTTATAATTTTGTCCAGCATTGTACATACATACATCTTTACAAAATACCTTCCTCTGTAATTTGTTACTAACCATATAACATCAGCTATTGCTTTGAAATGAAACTGACCTTGAACAGGTATTTGTCTATGTCTTTGAATAGGGGAAAGGGATGTTACTGTAAAGGTGACAACAAAAGAGCATCATGCATGAAAATTGCTTAAGATTTCACTGGCAGTTAAGGGGTTAATAAGAAAGAAGAATATAACAAAAAGTTTTATATCGCTAAGAAAGAATAGCTTCAAGTTTTGAATTAAACAATTCAATAAATGGCAGAGAGGAAGAACAGGAAAGGACAGAGCAGAAAGGAAATGCTAGTGTGCAGCTACTAGCATTCATCATGATGAACTGAGATGACTATGGCAAGAACTTGATTTTAGATTTGAAGTACGCTGCTGAAGCAAGAGTGTGCATATAGAGTATATGTAAATAATATACATATACAAGTAAAATTTTAATCTAACTTAGAAGTAATTCTTTATAGCAGGACTTCTTGAGTTGTGGAACATGAATTTAAATGGAGGACTGTATAAAAACACTTGGGTTAGGAAAGCTCTAACAGGACTGTAGTCGATTAGGGTTTTCAACATTTGCAGGCAAAATTAGTTAAGAAATCATCTTGAGAAGAAAAAATTCATTGAGAATTGGTAAAAAACTTTTTTTAATTCAACATCTTTTCATATTATTACTAAATGTTTATTTTCTCATTTATCTTCATTTTTGGAGGATGCAGCAAAATGTTTCTAATAGAAATGGGCTCACAGAAATTTTTCACAACTAGGAACAGAAGTGGAAAAAGTTTAAGTTGCTCAGATATAAAATGACTCGAGATTTTTTTTAATGCATTTACCATAGTTTTTTTTAATTATAACATTTACAGACCCTAGAATGATGTATAAAACCTCCTGTATAATTATAGCCTGCATAAGTAATAGTAAAATAATATGAAATATATTGGTAGTTTTCATTGCCAAGAACTTTTTTTCGGATAACCATCAACAGTCATGGACAAAAATTATTTATATTGGTGCAAAAAAACTGTCAAGGAGCTCCAAAGATGAAACAGGAAGATCTAACATTTTATCTCACAAGAAATCAGTTTAATAATTAATTCTTAATTTACAGAGCTTTCTCCAGAAACTATGAGAAAGTTCAAATTAGTCCACTAAAAATAAAATGCATAACCTTTTGGTAGTTTTGGTGAAGTATAATCCCAAATGACATCAGGACGATTGTCTTGTGAACAAGGAAAAGATGATGATGGGGAACTCAGAATTCGAAGACTGGTTCTAGGAGACTGAGAGTTGGGTGTTGAGCAAGAACTATGTACATCTGTAAAAATATGACAACTTCAGCAATACTACAAACATATTATTCTCATTTCAATCATTCCATTCTCTAAACTAATAAATATTTATAATATTAAAAATAAGGGCAGAATGCATAAAATGATGGTAAATGTGGAGTTTACAGTACATACCTGTTTCTCGCCAATTTTTCTTGGTGCAATTTCATTTGCCGTCACCAAATACTGTTTTGGATGTGCAGTGTGATTATTATTGCTCTCTTGTGCATGTGTGACCTGAAAAGGAGAGATTGAGCACGCAATGCCTGTGGCATTTAAAGCATGTACCGGGCAAATTTTTTAAACTTAAAAAAACATCAGAGGCTTCACTTTCAGCACAGCAGGAAACTAGTAGCTTCGCTTGTTCATTGAATAGTAGGAATCGAGGTTTTTTAAATTTCGAAAAATAGAATGTTTGCACGTAATGCATGCAGAATGTCTGCTGAAGAATTCCAAATGAAGTTTTATTCAAATTCAAATGAATCGACCAATCACATCAAAAAGTCGAACAAAACAGCCCATTCAAAGCATGGCGCAATATAGCCTGATAAGCAAAACACCAAAGAAAAGATCAATTTGCACTCATGCACGCTCGTCACTCGTTGAAAACATCTAGACATATCCAAAACAAATGCTCTCTCATCGTCGTTCTTAGTAATCCTAAGAGAAACGAAGTAAGTGTGTACCGTAAACTCAACATAAAACAAAATGACATAACTCTTCCTAAAAGGGAAAGTGAAACAAAAGATGGAATTTCTATTGATAGAACTTTTCAACCAAAATTCAAAACATTTAACAAACCATATTTAATTCTATAACTGACCATACAGATAAAATATTCTACAGTAACATAAAATACAGATAACTTTCTGCTTTGTTGAGAAACCCAATATATTTATAAATTCACAGTTTTACACTATTTTTGAATTCTTCTACCTTTTACACAAATTCATTTCACCACTTTAACATCTGCTTTTAAATTAATCAATTTTAGCATCTTTTTAAGATTTGTACATAAATTCCCTACATATTAGTAGTGTCTTAATTTTACAAAAAGCTTTAGAACTACTAATGAAAAAATACAGATACATAAAAATAAGTACGAAGAATTTCTATCAATAATATAATCACTATATTATTATTCAGAAACAGAACACAAACAATATGCCCAGCATATATTTCTAACAAAAGGGTTTAAAAATAATTACTGCAATTCATTCTCAGGAAACGAAAAATGAGTAATCGATAAATATTTCTTAATTCTAAGAGGAAATGCAACAAATTTACAGCATTCACAAAATATGTAAAGTAAAAGACATTTAATTATTTTTTTTAACATCTTTTAACAAACATCTTTCAAATGTCAACATCATCAAACCAAATATGGTCTTTCACAAGATGCTTGTTATGAAAAATATATCTTTTAAATATTGAGGATCTCTGAAAGAAAATAATATCAGGTACCTAAGATGTAATGTTTGACTACCAAGATGCTTCATTTTTAATCTACTCTAGGCAGTTTCAAGTAGAATTATTGTAAAAATACACATAAGGGAAATCAGCAAACTCGAATATTTACCAGAAAATTTTAAAAAATATATTCTTGACATATCAAATTTCACTGTAGGAATTGCTCAAAATTTTCTGACGGATGGCAGGAAAAACAATTCATTAAATTTGAAGCCTGTGCTATTAAAAGAAAAGTGTGTTTTATTCTACTGGCATCCATTTATTAGGAAGGTAAATAGTTAAAATAAATGTTATGAATGCCACTCATATTGTTACAAAGCTATAAAGTCGTTTCCCAGAGATGCTAATCTTGGCGACAAACAGATATTTCTAGAAGGACCTCGAACTTTCAACCTATTTCTACTGGTTTTATGAACTTTCTAGAGATTACGTCACTTCCTATGTAATGAAGTCACTTCCTGTTGAAAAGTATAAAGGCAAGCTCTCAAGCCAAGAAGAGTCAGTTCAGTCATGGAAGAGGGAGGTCGTTCAAGGAGCTCTCTGAGCAGTTTAGCATCTTCCCAGAGAACACTCAGTGCTGACTCTGGCTCTTCACGCCGCAATTCAGGTCATGCGACGGAGGAGTCGTTCAGCGACTACACGACAGCATGGGTCCAAGACAACCCACCTACACACCACCCCAAGCGTAGCACTTGCGATCCTATCTCCTACCTAGAAGGACGCATTGACTATGCACAACAGGCAGCAGAGACTCTCAGAAGCATCTTTGCCAAAAGCCCAGTGATCAACAGTGACCATTACTTCAGCAGCCACATTACAATCATAGAGGAAGCCGAAAACGAATTGTTGAAACTAGGGCCATGTCCTGATCCCAGCTGCACCAGGCATCATGAGACAACTAAGGACTCTGAAATGTTTGAAGCTGGTCAGTATCCTCTCCCTAAAACTCCTACTCCTTCTCCTACTAATCTAACCGCTCTTGACGGATTTAGACAGGTTCCTCCTAAAAAAGCTGCTAGGATCCAGATTGAAAAACCAAATTCTCCCATTAAAACCAACAATCGCTTCGAAAACCTAATGGATTTCTCTGAAAATCCTAACGCTGAAGATAGTCAAACTAAAATCTATGTCCCTGACATTAACCTAAAGCTTACCGACGATTACAACCTGACCATTCAGGAAATAGCCAGAAACTTCCCAGCAACCATCTGCAAATACCAACGTGGATATATTAGGATCTCTCCCCACTCCCTCGAGGACAGGGACAAAATCATTGAAACCTTAGATAAAAATGAGAAAGAATACGTTCTCTCTGAGCCCCCAGAAAGCAGACCGATAAAAACAGTAATCAAAAATCTCCCCCCAGACCACAGTAAAGAACGCATAGTCAGAGACCTAGAAGAAAATAAATTCAAAGTAATAAGAATTAATCAGCTCCGCAACTTCCGTCTCAAAACCCTTCTTCCCATCTTTTTAGTTGAGTTAGCTAAAACACCCAATGCGAATAACATTTTTCAAGTAGAAAAAATCAACAACTTCAGCATTAAAATAGAGCACTATAGGAAAAAACAGCGTGCTACCATGTGCTACAGATGCTCCGACTTTTATCATAGCGCAAGAAATTGTAAATGTAAACCCCGCTGCATTAAATGCAACGGGACCCACGAAACGCGATCGTGCGGTATTAAATCTAAAATTGATAACCCAGTTTGTATCAATTGCAATGAAAGCGGTCACCTTGCCTCATGGAAAGGATGCCCTAAATACCCAGTTATCAAAAATAATACTCCCCCCACCTACGCACAGAAATTAAAATCTAACCTTCCGAAAACCAATAATTCTCCCACAACTAACATTAACAACCCCTCCCCGCAGATTGACACTGACTCTTATGACAAATTTGAAAAGAACATGAACGCGATTAAAATCATTAACGAAGCCTTTAATAGATTTCCTAATCTCATTGAAATCAGTGAGAAAATTAAGATTGCAAAAACTGACTTGGAAATAGTCAGTCTTCTGTTAAAAATTTTCAAGCACTAGCCCCGCCCAACACTGCACACCTCCTCTCCCTCTACATCTCTACTCTTCCCTGATTGGCTCACCGGCTAGCTTTATATACTGGCTCCTCCCTTGATCTTCACAGTCTGCCACGGCCACCAGCGTCATGCAGTCGATCTCTCGACATCCTGAGTTTAACATCAAACTCTTACCATCAACAAGCATTACGGCAATGTACTGACCGCAAGGCACTCCCACCTAGCCAGGACAGGAGGTAGCCCCCCTGCGGGGGGCGGGTACTCCCTTAATACGTTGACTAAGAAGAGTCAGTTGGAATTTGCTCAGCAAGCAAGCTGGTGAGCTAACAAGAAACCTTTGAGCGCTGAGTTGAGATTTATTGGTAGTCCCTGTTGTGAATTTTTAATAGTGCTATGCTAATACTTGTGCTACGTCTCTTTGCTTGGAATATTTGTAAAATAAAGAGCTTTATTTTTTTTAATCCTGCTTATTGGATTGTATTCACGTACACCTACAAGACAATCTCGTTACAATATGTTCCCAACTCGCATAACCGAGGTTTAATTTTAAAAAATTAGAAGATAGATTTCACAAATAAATCACACAAGATTATTATAATAATTGAACGTTAAAATAATTAAACACAATTTTTCCTAGCAAAACACAAAAAATTCAGTTAGTACCAGTAGGTGGTTCTCATGCGGTGCTCATGAAACCATTTCAAGTGTTTGATGAAAAAAATCAAACGCACCACTAAAAATAGTCGCAAAAAAAAATCAACTTATAATGTAAAATAGTTTTTGTACATATGGGATTGTAATCAGCAAATAGGAATGACAATTTTTTAGTTATATGTATATGGTATCATAAACTTAATATACACCTAATAGTTATGAAAAATTATACAAGATAACATTTAACAGGAGAAGAAAATTTTGAAAAATATTTTCCATTGTTAAATTCTGAACAACTTGACTGGATAAGAAATCTGTGTAAAAGTCAAGTTTATGGTACAAAACCGAACTTTGGGTAAAAGTAAAGTTTATGGTGCAAAGCCATTCCTCTCTACTTAGGATGGCCAACTTTTTGTCGCCAAGAGCAAGATGGCTTTGCTGATGTGAGAACATTTGTTTTGGGTGTGCAGTGAGAATTTTATTGTTGCCTTGTGCATGCAATGCCTACGGCATTGCAGGTGTGTTCCGGGCAAATTTTTTAAACTTAAAAAAACATCAGTTGCTTTGCTTTAAGCAAAGTGGGAAAATTTTAGTTTAATTTTTTATTTTAATTTTAGGAATTTTTTTTTTTTTTTTTTTTTTAAATCTAAAAATAAGAATTTCCGTTCATGATACCAATTTTTTAAACTTACGAAAAATATCAGTGACTTTGCTTTTAGCAAAGCGGGAAACTATCAGCATCACTTTTTCATTGAAGTTATACCTAGGGGTTTTTTTTTTTTTAATTCCAAAAATGAGAGTTTACAGGCAAATTTTTTAAACTTTAAACAACATCAGAGGCTTCGCTTTCAGCAAAGTAGGAAACTAGTAGCTAAGCTCGTTCATTGAATGTTATGAATCAAAGTTTTTTGGTTTTTTTTTAAATTTCAAAATGAATTCTTACCTCAAAACATTCCTTCGTCAAAGTGAACATGAGCGAAGAACTGCACTTTTTCATCGATAAGTGAAACACACAGAAAAATATTAATCTATTAAATTTTATTTATTATCATTTTATTTGAAGCCATTTTTCATTACATCGTCACACGAAATAAATGCATTATCCTATCTGTCAAAAATCAAAATGTAGAATTCCAAATGAAGTTTCACTCAAATTCGAAGAAATCGACTAATGAAAGTGTACATAGCACATACCTGACCAATAAAATCACAATACTGAAGAGCGAAATAAAAATATAATGATCCCTGCAGAAACAAGACACAAATAGGAACATTCCTGCACAACCAAAACAAATGTTCTGATGTTGCCAATCCATCTTCTACTTGGCTGCAAGGAATTGGCGAGCTAAAGCAGAGAGAAAGGGCTTCGAACCCTAAAGTTTACATTAACTGAAATCTGTTCGTCTCTTCTGACTACTCCAGTATTACTCGAAATGAAGGAGAGCTGATGTCATTCTCTACAGAACATGAATTAAAACTGCTCCGTGAAAATAATCCTGAAAATTTATGAGCATCTGTTAAAGATGAATACCCATTTCTAGCAAAGAAAAAAAAAAGCACTAAACCAGACATGACACAGGCTTGGAACAAAAAAAGCTGAACTTCATAAATAAAGAATCATGCCAAACATAAATACTGAGAAGTAAAATATATATGATTAATTGAACAATAAAATAAAATAAATTTATATAAAAAGTGCTTGGGATATTAAAAATATTGTAGAATTATTAAATAAAAAAAAACTAAGAATGATAAAATAGGATGCCGAAAAACCGGAAATCCGCGTTTCTGCGGAAATGTGTCATGTCTGACTGAACACATTATTTTTCATGACAGTTAGTATCAAAACAAAGAAACATGAGAGCCTGTGAAATTTAGAAAAGATGCAAGTGGCTTTATCATTTATTTGTCCCAATATTGCCAGTTTGAAGAAGAGAAAAATCGTTATCAGATTTAAAATACAGGGTGTTTACGAAAGAATACCAGAGATATATCTCCTCAACAAAACAAATAAATGCATCATTCTATGAATAGCGAATAAATGAGAAGTTCATTAAGCAAGTACTGAAGTGGAATGTGATTCACAAAAGATTAATGTGTTATGTATACCACATCGCATGACAAAATTTTCGGACCATTCTTTATTCACAAGTCCACTGTTACTGGCATTACTTACTTGGATATGCTCAAGATTCGGTTATTTTCACAGTAAAAGCTAGAGATTTCATTTCCCAGCAGGACGGAGCACAGCCACATTGAACATTATCTGTTTATGGATACTTAAAGGACAAAAAGCAACAACAGCAGATTGGTCTCAGAGCAGATAACGACCTCACTTTTAATCAGTGGCCTCCAAGAAGCCCTGATTCAAATCCCTGAGATTTTTTTCTTTAGGGTTACATAAAAGTTCAAGTGTCTTTTCCGTCATTACTGGCAAACATTGATGAACTGGAAACACAAATAACTGCAGTCATCTAAATTGTAACACTGAACATGCTGAAAAAATTGTAGGCGAGTTCTCCTGTTGCCTGGTTATCATTTGCATTTCTAATGGTGGTCATATTGAACACTTATAAACTTCATAAAGTTATTTTTGATTTAATTTGTCGAAAAAAGTTTAACTTCTTTGGTTTAGCAACTGTAGACCATCATTTTTTTTTTTTTTTGTAAACACTCTGAACTTTTAATGAAATAACAACTTTGAAGAAAATTCCCCAATTATTCCAATCTTACAAATAACAAGAGTTCCTACTTACGATACAACTTTAAAAGAAGAAAGTTAAGCAGAAACGAAGCAAAACAAAAAATTCACTTACCAATGCCTTGATCTCGCCTGGATGTTTTCCTTTTAGTTCTCTGAGGTGTTATATGGTGCTTATTATTTGTTTTAATAGGACTTATATCACATGTATCTAATCCTGAAGCAGCTCGATTCATATTTTCTTTTTGTTTTGAAATGTTTTCAATATATGAAAAGGTAATAAAAACTATAGAGTAAATAAATATGCATTCATATTAATTTCAAAATGAAATGCAATCACTGTTATGTTCCATATAATTTATCAACAAAATATTATTTGTAACTTCATAGATTAAAAATCGAATAACAACTCATATAATTTAATAGCACAACTCAATGAGAACTCGATTCTTGAACTTGAATGATAGGAGTTATGGGATTTGAAGCAACAAAGGCTGTAATCCCCAACTCGATTCTTTCCACTAATGAAATCAAAAATGACAACCAAAACAAAAAACCCGGGATGGACAAACACGAAAATAGATAAGAGTAAGGGGTAATAAAATTATTATGCTTCACTTCCACCTTACTTCAAACGTAAACAGAGGCGCTGTAGTCAGTTCATTTTCTACTTAATTTTCCCCGTTCTGACCTAACATAGAAATGAAGTGAAATGAATCATTACGTATTGTTTATTTTGGTTTAAGTTTATCTTTTGTTCCTTTTCTGTCTGACACCCTTTTCAGAATGAAATACAATATGAACTTTTTTATACTTTGAAGTCGGTTATGCAGTTTTTTTTTAAAACTATGAATTGCATGATTTGATAAAACGGTATCTATTTTTCATTTTTTTAAAGTGATGTGGACTTTATGTAAAAGAAAAATATTTAGCTTTTAAGTTTTTCGTAGAATTGTAAATTGTGCTCTTTTGCCAAAAATTACATCAGCAATGTTATGGTATCTGAATTGTTTTATTTACACAGCCTATGTTAGAATCCTATTAACCCATTGTGCAAATTTACAATGTCTATTATTTTATTACATCTCACCTTGAATTGCTTATTAGCTTTGACCAGAACTTTAAAGTGAATTCATGTCATATTTATAGTAAAATCTTCGATTTTTTCAACGTGATTTTCTTTAAAAAATTATTTAACTATTTTGACTGAAATAATTTGAAGTTTCACTGTTTTAAATCGCAATGTTTTGGGAGAAATTTTATATTAATATTAATGTTTCAAATTTTAGTCAAATCATTTCAGTTTTTTTTTTTTTTTGTCATTTTTGTATACAAATGTTGACAATGAATAGACCCTATAAAAGTTTTCTTGGCCCCCACAATATTTTTCTGAGTGATGTAACTTGCAATTGGTTTTGCAGTCTAGAGTTTAAAAAATCCTGGTGTAAAATATTGGGCTTTAATTAATAATTCTAATTTAATTCATGTTTCCTCCTGAAATTTCTTTGTTATAATAATGCTTGTTTAGTGTATGATGAAAAATATTAAAACTGAGTATGTATTTCAGTTAGTCATACCTCATATGGACTTACTTCAGAATACTCTTTATGTATTTGCTGAAACATCCACTGGCAATGGGTAGGTTTCATTACTTTCTGGTTATTTATTTTGTTGAAAAGTATTTTTTCTACCTTAAACGTGATTATTTAATTTATCATAAAGATAATATGCTTGAAAAATATTTTAAGTAAAGGGAAGATTATTGATTGCAACAACTTGTTTTTCTTCATTAACATCAATACTGTATTTTCAATTGATTTTCAAAATCATTATAATTTGTATTTGCATCCTTTGTAAATGTTACCATTCTTTGTACAAGATGATGGCAAGTAAGTATTTGTTCTTACTGCAGCTAATGGTATTATCTAATTAACCAGACAACTTTTTAAAATCTTTTACTTTCAGAAATATATTGTGGATTTGTAAAGCATTTGACATGTTGTGAGAGGATGACAACAAAATCTTCATCCATGATATGTTTTCATGTATAATATTTTGGTTGAAATCTAGAAGTTGGTACACACTCTTAAGATGCCTCTAGATCGCCAATGCAAAACCTTTGCCTCCGCATTTAACTGGCGCCAAGTCACAAAAGTTAATGCATGTAATACTTGCATTAGCTTTGGCGACTTGGCGGTATTTTAAGAGTGTGTACCAACTTCTAGATTTCAATCAATGTGTTTTCATAATTTAAGTAAATTCATTAATGAACTTTTTTCACTTAAATATAAAAGGTGACCTTATATCTTAACAAATTACATAGCACTGTTGCATTCACATTAATATCTTATCTCAATCTGAGTATTTTGTATACTTTTATTACCATTCAATAGTTTTACTTCTATACTGACAAGGAACCTGGATCTTTACTTGATAAAAATCTTTGAAAACAAAAAAACAGTGTAAAAATATGTTTTTAAAAATATTTTTACAAGGACAGTTAAGCAAAACTAAAAAATAAACTCATGTTTATTGCATTTTTATCATTATTTCTCGTCATATATTTATAAGTTAAAAATTAATGTTTTAATTTTGAAATTTCTCTTGACTAGTCATGCATTTTGAATATTGCATGGCATGAAGCTGACTGACAGATTTATCTCTAAAATATGGAGGCCATAGTAGTTTGGTGACAAAGTCTTTGTTTTGAAACCAGAGACCCATGGTGGTTGAGGTTCTTTCCACTAAAGACCCTCTATGTATGTGTTTGGACAGAAGATGCAAGCTCGGGCATCATCCTTGTCATCTAACCATGCTTCAACATTATGAGATCCATCTCAAAATAGACTTTGTGTGGTATTGTAGCACACTTACGTGCAGTTAATACATGGGGGAAATTAATAAATTAAGTTATATTTCAGGAATGATTTAGGCATATTTAAATTCCAACGAAAAGAAGACATTTAGAATCACAAACATCAAACTTCATTCATCCGTATCATTTTATTAACAACAACTCTCTTTTGTGGCCATTTTTGGAAAACTAAACTTCGCAACAACAAAGATAATATTATATGTAGAGAGAGCTGCTACAGTATTGAACCAGAATGCTAATCTAACTAAACTAAGTTAAAATATTCTCTTGATCTCTTATTAGAAAATGGATAGCAGCTGATGTTGCACTTAATACTGATGGGAAGGTGAAGATAAAAATTCATAATGATGTTGCACATAATATACAGCTATCTGAAAACTGCACCATTCAAGCTCCAATGGATACTGTTTGGAATAAAGTGCCTCCACTGCCTTTTAGAAGATCTGCCAAAGAAACTTTCAGCATAAATATAAAGAAGAGTTCTGTTACTTGGTTTTTATCATCGTGCCAGGAAGAAAGGTAATATACTTGAACAATAGTTACCATTTACAACAATGGCAGAAATAGCAATAACTTTGATTTCATGAATTTAATCTATTCAAACTATCTTTAAGAAAATGCAGTCAGCCAATAGCTAACTTCTTCTTTTCATTGTTTAGCAGTGAGTTTTTATACCATCTCTTAAATTCCTATTTAAATGGCACTGAAGTCTAGTTTTCAGAATTACTACTGCATAAAAAGTCTTATTGCATGATGTAATTTTTAGGTGTGGGTACTTTTATCTATTAAAAATTTCCCCTTTGTGTTTGAAAGACAATATTTAAATTTTAAAGCCTTTACAACTGTTCTATTAATTTCTGTTCTTCAATAAAATGCATGTTGATTAATAATTATGATGGAAAAGAAGTAAGAATATTTACATTGAGTTTTATTTTAAAAGAGTTTTGGCAATTATAATCCATATGTTAGAAGAAAAATTGTATCCTCTAAGTGGCCAGTTATTTTGAGCTAATAACATTCACGTTTAAAAAATTAGCTTTTAAATTGAATAAACTATATATATATATTTTTTTTATCTACAATATTATAATCTAATATTTGTTTGTTTGTTTTTTTACCATGGAATTACATGAACATGTGCAAATAGTATCAATTGCCTACTTCGTAGGAAAAAACAGGAAAAACAAAAAAAGTGAAGTTTAGCTACTTCAAGGGTTAATAACTCAGGATAATCTTTGTATGTTTTATTATTAACAGTTTAATTTTTTACTGTTCATTGTTGGCATCAAGCAGAAATAGACTATAGTGAAAAACGCTTAACACAAAAACTCTTAACATGAAAAATTGGTTAACATGAAATAATACTGCGATTCTGATCATTTATTGTGTTATTTCATACAGTTTTTTCCTTCTCTCTCTCTTAACGGGAAACAAAAATTCTTTTCACTCAAAAAGATTTCACTTCTCAGAGGAACGTTATATCTGATCTCTGCAGTCTCATAATCATCACCCAGATTTTTTGGCTTTTCTTTTTCGTTAATGATCATTTTTTAATTCGGTGATGGGTGTGTCACAGTCAGTGAATTATGTCAAAATTGGTAAATTTCTTGATTTTTTTGTATTTTAAATAAATTAATATTTTAATGGGCACAATGGCTTAGAAATTGGGATGAAAAAAAACCACTATTCTGCTTAAAATGAAGCTGGAGCTGCTTAAGGCAGTTGGTAAAAAAATTGTTCCGGATTTTTTTTTATTTATTTTTAATTTTTTTTTTTTTTAAATTAAATACTAGCCTCCTTTGGTGACCAGTTTGTTTGCTGGGAATATAGTTTCAATTGAATCCCTTATATGCATAATTTGATATTCATGGATCCCTTAACAAAGTAATTTTAAACTTCAAGTTGTGAAAGACATTTAACCCTTGTTTTTTTAGTAGCTTTGCACATATATTCTGTTTATTGCCAACATGAACGTCCCTAAAGGAGTCGTGAAACTGTCTGTGTCTTGTAGCATCTAATTGTAAGCTGTTGGTACCAATTTCACCTTCTTATTCCTCATGCAAAATTTACATTTGATTTCAACATAAAATTGACATGGCACATATGCTAATAAAAAGAATTAAAACATAGCAACCATAACGATTCATCTTAATGGATCATTTTCTATTTCAGAAGACTTCGTTTAATGTATAAATAGTATATCTAATATGATGTCTTGGACGATATATGTGTATAGACTCTCAGTGTATGTACTTACAAGTGTAAATTGTGGCAGAAATTCAAACCAATAAAATTTGAAGACATCAAAAATGTTAGTGAAGTTTTTTCGCATACATTATTTAACACAAAAAAGTATATATATTTCAATCCCCTCAGTTTTGTGTTAAACCTTTTCCACTGTACTTTTTGAGACCAGGATGAAAATTTTAGTAAAGGTCTTTAATATGTGGTTTTTAGATTTTAAAATTAATATTGTTTTTAACTCTTTTTTACACTTCTATATTCAGCATACTAGTATATTAATTTCCAGAATATCCATTATGATTCATTTTTAATTCAAAATTATGAAATTTTGATACTTTGCCATTAGTTTGAACAGTTTTTGCCAAGCATAAAATGTCAGTTTTGTGTTAGGTGCAGAAGCTTACACAACAAAACTGATATAAAATTGCACATTTTGCAGTATAAGATTGTTCTGCCTGGTGCATTTAATAATATTTTGCTTGCTGTCAAGTGAACAGAAAAGTATCGTAATTTTTTTGCAGAAAATTGTATTTTGGTAATAAATTTTAGAGCTTTAGATGCAAGTAATTACTTTCTTTTCAAAATCTTATATCTACTGCACTGATTTTATAGATATAAATGAATCATCAGAATAAAAAGTTATTTTAATTTATCTAAAAGAAAAATAATATTAAAGTGTCTCATTTTTTTTTATACGCATGCAAATATAATGTGTGTCATTTATAATTTCATCGAATTATTATGTGCCCGAATCTTCATGTAAATTTCAGATTGAATTAATTTCAGAGTTTTTGATAAAATTCCTGTTATCTTTGAAAAAGATAATTTTTTGGATTAAGAAGTCCAGCTGTAGGTGCAGTGTAGAACTCTTAGTACAGTCGTGTGTTCTTGAAAACAGCAGAGTAAATAAAGTTGTGTAGAATAATTTTACTCTTGAGAAAGAGATGATTACTTGAAACACTTGATCGTGATAAGTTGTTTAGCTACTTCCACAACACTGGAGAACAATAATAGATAAGGAAATGTGTGCTAGTACTTTCACCAATAAATGCTCTGTGGGATAATTAGATTTTTTTTTTTTTTGCAATGCATATTAGGAACTGCAGTAGTATTATGAAAGAAGAGTAGTTAAAAGAAAGCCTTTTCAGTTAATAATATACGAACAATTCAAAATCATTGAAAGCTTTAATTTTTCATACTAAAGTAATTACAAGTCCACTGGAAATCATATGGTTTGGGATTTGATACATTTTGCACAAGAACTTTTTTCTGTTGATCCTTAATCACAGGCATTCTGAACAGTGAACTGTAAATCTTTAAAATCTTGGAGTTGGAGAACCTACGAATGTTGTAGAGCCATCTTGGTCCGTAAATGTTGGTCAATTTCGTCTATGATTACCAAGCTTCTTTGCTTAACCCTCACTAGCAATCAGTTTGTCTCTTATTGAGCCTGTAAGTGATATGATTGCTAAAATGCTGGTCCCTGCATCTGCAACTAACCAGCTGTGGCCAGCATATTCAAGCAATTTATTGTTTGATGCAATGCCGTGTGTGTTCACACTTACTGAAGCACTTTATTATTAGACTAGAAAATCACCCGTCGTAGTATGACGGATGCAAATTGCATCTTCATTCGAGAGATTTCCCTTCAAATTTGATGTGTTTAAGTAGATATATATGCGAGAGAATTATTTAACATTGATTGAAAACAAATAAAATAAACATATGTTTTATGACAGGAAATATTTTTTTTTATTTACATATTTCTTTATTCAAAAAACCTCTTGGTAAACAACATTCCGTGTGAAGTATTTTTTGTTGTTTAATGATTTTATTATAATTCAATAACCGTGAAATTCTCAGCTTGTCAAACACAAGTCAAAAGTTAAAATTTCAAAGGAATTCTTTTTCGAAATTCTAATCAAAACAAAGCACTTCTCTGTTTGTAAATGTTGCCAAAAAAATATTATCAAATTATATCATCACAATTGCAATAAATAATCAGATGCATCTTGGCATCCAAGCTGTATCATGCACATGATACACCACTGATGTAATTTACTACTTTTTATTAAACAAAAATTAATTCGAAATATATGATTAATATATTTTAAAATTTCTTGGGAACAATTGAACATATAGAGATATAAATTTTGTATCAATTGATAGAAGATTTTATTTCACTACTTTAGAGCTGTTAAATTTGAAATTAGAATGACAATTAGTCTTTTAAATTTAAAATTACTGAAATTTAGGTTCTCTAACAATGAAATGATGCTGTTTAACGTCTTGCAGTGGTATGACATGAGTTTTATTGTTGGTGATGTCAAAGCGTTACTGAGAAACAGATCTGGGCTATTATATTAGTAATGCAATACTATGCTATGTATGCTGACACTTAAATGCAAAAAAAAATGTTAAAACAATGTATTGAATTGAGGAAATTCCTTTCCATTTGCAGTTATGTAACTTAAAATATTTAGTATTAAATTTTGTTGTAATCCTTTTTTAACAGTGTATTTTAATTAGATATTTAGGTTCTTTTTTATCAGTATTTCCTTATATTCTTGCTCAAATGATATTTCTACTTCTTAAATTAAAAAATTTTAGGTTCTGGCACTTTAATTATATGCTTTCTCATTGCTAAATTGCTGAAAATAAATTAGTGGTTGTAAAATTACTGCTGTAAAACTACAAGTCCAAGATCCAGTTTTATGGTATTGGTGTTACAGGAAGAAGTATAGATTCATCTCAAATTTTATGTATAGAATTCTCTGCTAACTGGATTTTTACTAAAATTTAATTTATTTTTTACTCAACAAATACATGAAATAATGCAATCTTACATTACAAATCATGCTATTTCTCCTCCAATTTATTTTTTAAGACTACTGAACTTGACATACTTCTGTACATCTGGTAGTTTCCAGGCTAGCTGAAAAGTCAATTTGTTAGCAAAATTTATACTCGGTGAAATTTGTGTTTAAACTAAAGGAAGTTGCCAAATATTGAAATTTTTCCAATTAATGCTGATATAGTAGTAAAAGGTCTTTAAAAGTTATAAATTAAATCTGTTTGAATATAAACTACAAAAAGTTATTCTTTAAACAAAAATTATAGTATTATCTGTTAATAAACATTTTTCATATACCTGAAAACTGTTAATTAACCATCAAAATTTTCTTTTACCTATTATAGTGATTGCAAGAAGATTGTGTACAAATTTTACATTAATGTACAAATTTTAACATTATGAAAATATCAAGCATTTTTTCCCCCTGAAGATTATTTGTACAAACAAATGTATGACAAAAATGTTAAAATATTTGAATGTGTTTCTTTTCCAGGGATGGGTGGTGTAAAGCTCTTAATGCATTTGTAAGTTGCGATTCTATATTTTTTCCAATATGTATTTCTTAATGTCTTATTTATGATCATTATGTTGATTCCATTCAGATTCAGCATGCATGTGTTTAACTTGCTTAAGTGAACAGAAATGAACTGTTAATGGGGATAAACTGTACTTTTAGTATAATCAAAACTTCGAAAACTCAAGAATATTTTATACCTAGAATTTAGAGGAAATGCAGCAATAAAAAAAATCTTTTTTTTTTTAAACTGAACATGAAAAACAGAACAAAAAACAGTTTGACTGCTTGTAGGACAAGATAATGTACAAAAGCATAAATTTGAACGTTATCCTGTCCATATGGCGTTTCTAAGTGTTCAATAAAGGTACAGAATTAACAAATTTTTCTTTGGACACATTGGCTCCTTAATCATAAAGGATATAAAATTCAAGAAATGTATTTGTTATCACAATTATGCATTGAAATAAATACTTAGAATACTTGTATCGTGAATTAAGTTTGGCTTCGGTGTTGACACTCATCGCCGAGTTTCACTTTTTTTCAGATGTGATTATATTTTTAAAACATGACATTTTGTTTCCATCACTGATTTTTTGATTGACTAATGCTGTTATGATAGAGAATGGAGTTCATTCACTTAGCTTTGTCCTATGATGTCATAGTCGCAGGACAAAGCATCTAAGCATGTAACTAAAGTTGCATTGTATGCAAAATGCAAATGCCACAGTGTTTCCATTTTGCACAAATGTTTTATAGAAAAAATACCTTACTGTTTGGATTTTGGCTGTTATGATGTGAAGCATAAAGATGATTATCTTATGAAATTTTTATCACATTTTACAAAACCCTATAAATAGTGAATTGTGCAAATACATTTTTTTAACTAAATTAGATTAATTATTATTATGTGATTAAATATTGTTTTTAATATTAATTCATCACAATCTATTGTTTAAAGATTCCAGTTAGACAATTCATGATTTTTGCAGAATGAATAAAGTTTGAGTGCAGAAAATTACTACATTTTGATATTTGATTGCTTTAAAATAAGTACAAAATTTCCTAGTTGAATATTACAATTTAGTCACTCCTGTGTTTTATTATATATATTATTGATGTGAAACAAGAATTGCAAAGAGGTTTTCAGATCATCAGTGTGTTCAAAACTTTTTCTTTACTTTACAGACCAATCGTAAACCTCCACCATATGGAGACTATGACAACTGGAATTATACTACTGAATTTGAAACTAAGCTTCCCAAACCATTTCATCCTCGCAAATCTCTCACTCCTCAGCATCGCTCAGGATTCTACTCGGTCCAGGAGCCTAGACGGAACAGTTCTAAATTGCCAGAGAGCTCGCGAACCGAGTGCCATTCTGGGTTCTATTCCCCTCACGAGGCAAAAAGAAGCTTGAAATTTCCAGATGCTGTTGCACCTCAACATCGATCTGGGTTTTACTCTGTTCATAAACCCAAAAAGAAAACATCGGATGAACCCACCATTTCTTTGGTTACACCTCAGGAAGATAGTGTGGCAAAAACTGAACCTGAGAACATTCGTTGTCGATGGTGCTATGTGGCACTGGGGTGCCTTTGCAACGTTTTCAGTTCCTGCTTTCATCAGTGTTGTGTCAATTTTGCTGCAGCTATTTGAAAGGTTTTCTTAGCGTAGTTTGTATAGTTGTAGATTTCTTACTTTTTTTTAATAATCATTTGTATATGCAAAAATTAATGCCAGTTAATTTAAACTACCTTGAGACTTGTGTGTGGGGAAGGGTGTCAAAGAAATATTTTACAGATTAAAATTATTTCTATTTGTGAAATGAGCCAGTGCAGAATAGAGCAATGAACTGCTTCAATCTTTTTTTCTGTTATGGAATCTTTAGTTCTTGGCTCTTCTAGATCAAGGTCTCTAAAACTGTGGGTTGTAACCTTGAGTGAGGTGATGTAAAAAAAAAGCAAAGGATAATAGCTGTTGACAAATTTAAAGAAATGAGAACACTTAGCTTTAAAAGTGTTGAAAAAAGGGCCTAGACTCAGCCAAGCAGTTGAAGCTATGTTTCTTAACTGAATATTTTTCAAATGAAGGATAACTAAAGTTTGAAAGAGAAGGCAATGATCACCACAGGAAAATTTTTGAAAAATATCTTTCAACTGAAAGATAGAAATATCTTTTTTTTTTTCACTCAAAAAGTATAAAATAGAAGCCAAAACTATGCTATCAGAAAATGTTTCACAGAGACATTATTTCATATATCTGAATATGTTTTACTTGAGGTGGAAATGTCTTTAATAAAGATATTTCTCTTGCTTTTAAAAATATAATACCATGTTTTTGTAAACAAAGGAACTTTGCAAGCATGTTATAAAAGGGTTACTTATGAAGAAAAATAATATTTTAATTATGGCTACGGTGTCTAAATGTATATGATATAATTCTACTGTTATTACTTTTACAAAGCCCCTATTCTGTTCCTTCTTGATTATATTATAAAAATATTGGAATATTCTACGGGTAACTTTTTAAGCACATTAAAACGTGGAATTATCTCTTATAACTATTAGGATGAGCTTAAGATTTTAAAATGAATTGTGTGAATGTTTCATCTTTTTTATTTATTTTTACATGATACTTTTTCTCTGCTTTATTTTTTATTTTGCTTTAGATTTTGTTTTTAATTTAATGTGCAATATTTTTGTTATATTATTTGGCTCTTTATTGAGTTTATGATGGTGAATTATGTATTTATCCTATTTTTAGGTGTTTTGAACTAGTCTTGTAGTGTGTATATTTTTGTGCATAATTTATTTATTTCAATATTTCATTTCCTAACTAAAATTATTTATATCTTATTGTTCATTGACATTTTTATTCATCTCGTTATGAAAGATACGAATATGAGTTTTTAATTTTTTTTATTATTATTATTATTTCAATTGGTAAGATATTTTGAATTACCTACATCTGCAAAGTTTAACCTTTTTGTGTAGAATATTCAGTTATTGAGTTATGATTATTTATACTGAATATGAAAATAAGACAGTTTTCTACTTCACTTCAGTGTTTTTAGAATTATAATATGCATACTTAAATCTTATCAATACTTCAGTCCTTTTAAAACAAAATAGGCCATCTATTTTTGAGTTATTTGGAAGTAGCATCTGAACTCAAATGAAACAACCGTCTGAAAACATTTAGTAACTTTTAGTCTAAACATCACAATTCATTCATTTCTTGTTGCTGAATTAATTTTTGTGAAAGTTAAATATCAGGTGTCGATCCAGGTTTTTTTTTAGAGGCCCATTTTTGTGAAAAAAAATTTTATCATGTAAAACCTTCAGTTTTAGCAGTCATATTTCTATATTTTACGTGAATTTGTTTTGTGAAGGGGCCGTTTTTATGAATTTGAATTTTGTGTAGGGGCCATTTTCATGAAGTGGAATTTTGTGAAGGGGCAGCAAAACGGCCCCAATTTTCGTCTGGATCGACCCATGAATATACAGTAAGAATTTTTTATTAGCAGAAGTTATATAATAGTAACAATCTTATTCCATCTTAATAGTAATTTTTGTATTCAAAGAAAACATGAGTGCCTTACAGATAATCTTACATTTTGCAAGATTATTATTTTTTTAAAGAAATTCATGTATGATCACTTCTACTATTTAAAAACTAGTCTGTGTTTCATTGGTGCGATCTCAAAAAATTTTTGCCACCTTGAGCTTTGAAAAAATTGTGTGTTGATTACATTTTTATATTTATCTATTTGTTCTATCAGCTGGTGATCTAGTTACATTAATGAAAATTCTGCATTTTTCATATTTTAAGTGTGTTAAATTGTTTTTAATATGAGTGCAGATGATAATTTCTCTTGTGTTTAAGATATATTAATCTTTGAAATTCCTAGTCCTTTAAGTTGCTAGTTAACCCTTTAATGTGAAATGTATTTTGGAACATTTCTAAGGGTGTAAAATATATTTCCCCTGAAATGCTCTCTTTTTTTTTTAATCAGTTTACTGTCTCTTGGGGCATCTCTGATTTGAATACACTTCCTACCATCTAGTAACACCCAGGGAATTTTGGGCAGCATACTAGTCATCCAAAATGATCTTCAACTAAAATTTGTACTTTCTAATAAATTTAATTTCTTTCTGAAATTAATTCTTTACCCGAGATTCTCGAATGTAGCATCACTTCCAAAATATGGCACAATTAAAAATTAATATCGGCTAATAGCATTTACCCATGAATACTGAAGACATTAAGAATGTGTCTTTTTTAAATTGATTCAAAACATTTTTTTTTTTTAATTTTTATATTAATATTTTTTTTTAATTTCAGAATTAAGTAAGGAAAAAAGGAAACATATAATCAGTGGCATAGCTGCAACTTTTACCGACATGCTGACCTTCCTTCACAAGTTACATAAGACACATAAACCTTAAAATTAAAAATAATAATAAATTTGATGGGGAAAAACATTTAATTAGTAATGTAATTCGTCCTTTGACAATCTCGATCTCTGCAGATAGGTTGGAAATTGTGTGTTCAACCCCAGTCTTTCTTTTTCATATCTGCAATTTATCATCAAAAGGTGAAAATATGAATTAATTACATTAGTTATTTCTTTTTTATGTACACAATGATTGAGCTAGTTGCCATTGTTCTTCTTAGTTATAAAATTAGTTTCCTACATGCCTAATTTTGCCACCTCTTTCGAAGAGCTGCCCCCCCCCCACATCTCAAATTAGTGATCTCATTTATTTGTTATTTGTGTGTGCTTATAATTTAAGAGTTTGAAGATGTAATTATGTTTTGGAGTTTGCTAGTGTGCTGAATTTATTGTGAAATTCTTTAATGTGTATTTCAAAGGTGATGCCTTGCAAATATATATGCAACATAAAGCATATTTGGAAAAGTAGTGTAATCTGAAAGGAGTTACAGCTGAGTGAAAATCCAAAAAGTCCTTTTATTTTAATCAAAACATATTACTTTAAATCGATGAAAGATTGCACTCAAATCTTATGATATTTTAAGAAATTCTTTCCATGACCAATATTAGGATAATGCAGCATGCATCATTCACTATGAACATGAAATCGTAGAAAAAGGAAGTTAGAAACACTCTCAACAGCTTATATTTTGAAATGGGAAATCCGCTGATTTTTGCAAGTTCAGCAGTTTTGCTGTGGCTCAGGGAAAGAAACGATTCGTGCAACTCATAAGTCAAAGTATAAGTGCTTTTATCTTTGAATTAAAGTAGGAGTGCTTTTATGTTTAAAATTAAGTGGTGTGAAAAAAAAAAATTTATTTTAAAGGCACAGATAAATTAAAGTTATGACACACATATATATATATCAATATTCACATATCAATTTTTGTTCAATTTTTACAAACAAGGTGCAAAGCAACCTTTTAAAAATAATACAAAAATACATATAGGAATGTAAACCGAAATATAACCTGTTGTGTATGAACATACAAAACAAAATAAACAAGATATATCAAAATGCACTTAAAAAATTACAAATTTATTAATTAAACAAAATTTTAATTTTGTTTATAGGATAATAATTTAAATTTTGTTTAATTAATAAATTTGCAGTTTTTGAATTGTATTTTGATATGTCTTGTTTATTTTGTTTTGTATGGTCATTTATGTCAGGCTATATTTTGGTTTATATTACTATATATATGAAGGTTTCAGAGTTAAAGTAAACCAAGTCCATGAGATTTGTTTCTGAGAAAACAGATCTCAAAGGTGAATAGCTGCATTTAAAATAACAATAGTCTTCTAACTGTGCCTGCAGACATAAATTGAACTGTGGATTTGAATCATTATTACGCAGAAATAACTTTTATAGTACCATGGCAGTGTGGTACAAAATGAACAAAACATGGGCTTTTTTCACTTTAACTCCAAATCCTCCACACCATCAAATATGTAATGCAAAAGAGAAGAATAAAGTTTATAGTACAGCCTAAAATTTGTTTCGTTTAGTTATATTAACTTCCCGTTTTGAAGCAACATGAAGGCGTCATAATTTTGAACCGTGCTCAGATGATGAGGACGACACCTGAGCTGGCAGGGCCTTCTCCAAACTCCCCCACCACACCAGCAGGAGGACGTTTGAGCCACGATGTCATATTTAACATGTACCAGGACCTCATACATAGTGGATCTTCACAGGAGTCGCATTTCAAACTTGGAACCCTCTGACCCCGAACCAAGATCTTGCTACTTTGGCCTCGGTGCAGTGTAAAAAATTTGTTAGTACATTATTTTTTTATGTCTTTTTAGCTGTTTTAATCATAAAAGTATTTTGAATGTAACTTTATTCTTAGATATGCTTTATTATCATAAATGACTCGCTTCATTTGTGATATATCTGGAGAAAATTACTAAGTTAAAGTTACTAAAAAGCAATAACAAATTTTATTCTATACAACACGTGGTGATGTAAAAAAAAAAACCAGTTTAGTGTAACCAAATCGTAAACATTGCAAATTTGCTGACTGTTATGTTGATGCTGACGATTATCATAAGAGTTCTGAGATTTTTTTTTTTTTAAAATAAGAGGGGGGGGGGCGAAGAAAGTTTATTAAGCTTTAAAATTATGTTATACCAATCAAGCATTCACATTTGTAAAGAGAAACTGAGTTCAGTGTTGTAATGTCTGTCTTGGCTCTGAGAAAATACATTTCAATGCAGATCATATTTTTGAAAAATCGAGATTCATAAATAGTTATTATTTCATATCAAGTTCTAATTTAAATAAAGAGTGAATAATTTTTTGACTTGTCTTTTATTAGATAATTTCAATAGTATTTTCTGTATAAGAAAGTAATTGCTCAATATAGCTGATTTAAATTGCAGTTATGTAGATTTACGCAACATTGTTTGTTTGCGACCATTTAAAGCATAAGAAAGGATCTTTTCTTTTTATTTAATAAAAATGCAGTGATTAAGAATTTTAGATTGATTAATTATTATTTATTTTTATTCTGTACAAAGAAGAAAATGTTGAAAGTTATAGATCCTTCTTAAAATTGTGTGTGCTGAATCATCATTTTAAGTGATTTTTCTAATGATCAAATTTTTATATATTTTTTAATGATATTTAAAAATGTTTATTCTTTTTATGATAATGTTCACAATCCTAAATTTATATGTAATGCATCATGTTTTTTAATTATCTACATTTTAAACCCTTGTGAAATAGTATAAATATAATGTGAATTTGTAAGATATTTTATCAAGCAAAATATATTTTGTAATATTTTTTAACTGTATTTTGCATATTGAATCTTCTATATTATTGTTAAAATATTAAGTTCGTGAGATATTTCATTCATATTGAAAATTGCTTTTAAAGAAATAAAAGTGCCTTCGATCCCACTGATTCTGTTATTGTGTGTTATTTCCTTTTCAAAATTTTGCATTTCTGCAATAAATTCCAATTTCTTTCCTCTTGTAATAAGTTTTTATAATTTAAGTTCTTTCAACTCAGTGAATGCTTTTATTTTTTTCAGGTATATTTTTTAGTATTGTAGTTGTGAAAATGATATATTATTAATAATGATGCTGTTTTATGGTAAACGAAATCAAGATTTACAAAGGATAAAGAGTCAATATTTTTATTGCTTTTCTTCTGATATTTTATTGGTTTAGTTGTTATTCTAAATTTAATTTTTTTACGGAAATCATAATGATAATTTATAATTTTAAATTCTTACCTCTTTAAATTTCGAAAATAATCTTATTATGTAATTTGTTTGGTGGCTAGAATTTATTGTAATATTAATTTGTAAACTTCTTTTCAGTAAGAAATAAGCATTCTTTTAAAAATATTTAATCGTTGGTTATCCAAAACATTTGAGGGAGGGGTGGGATTTTCACCTCAGAAATAAGCAAAACAAAGGTATCTTTAATAGTATTGTAGTTATCTGTAACATTGTTCTATCCTAAAGAAATATGCCTATATTCTCCGTTTTATATTTCCTGAAAGAATATATATAATCTATTTATAGACATGACACATTTCCGCGTAAACGCGGATTTCCGCTTTCTCGGCATCGAATTTAATCATTTTTGGGATCGATGCAAATCTGCATTAAAATTTTTGTTAATGTGTTGGGGGGGGGGGTTGCTCACGCAAACAAAAACTATACGCCATGTGAATATTTTGCGTATGGCTCTAAAGCGAAAGAGTTTCGAATTCATAAGATATTGCGTAATTCTGCCGAAAGCTGCTCAGCGTCCGAGTTATGTGTCGATGTTTTGCCGCTCTTTGGGGTCAAAGTTTAACATTGGGAGGAATGCCTGAAAGTTGTATTCTTTTCTTTCTTTCCATCCGATTCTTTCGTTCCGAAAATCTGCCACGAATTTCTTCCAATCCGAAATTCGTGAAAAAAAAGATCGTTAACTCTCCGTGAATAATGCCATTTTATATTCGTGTTCTTTATAACATTCGTTTCTTCATTTTTGTTAGTTATGTCGTTTCATTTTTTTTAAGTTTTCGTTCTTTAACGTTTGTCTATAAACACAGACATGACACATTAGTGAAGAAACGCGGATTTCAGCGTTTTTGGCATCGAATTTTGTCAATCTTGAGATCGATGTAAATTTGCATTAAAAGTTTTGGTAATGCATTGGGGAAGGGGGGTGCGCTCACAAAAAACGTGAGCACGCAAATAAAAATGCGCTGTGTGCATATTCAAAATAATGTCAGATTTGATAAACGATCAGGAACAATGTATATTGAAACACATTCTTCAATTTAGAGTGCTAAATACAAAATGATGAGCAAAAGGCAGTCTGCTTTTGAATATTTTAAGAAAAAGATTTTTTTGCGTGATGCTATTGATAGTACGGAAATAGCTATGAAAAAAAAATCAAAGAAAGAGAGCAAAATTTAGAAAATTGAGGAAAAGAGCAGATTGGAGCATAAAAGAAAACTTGAACTGTTAGTTCAAAAAAAACAAAAGTCTTAATAATTATGTATAATCAAAAAGAGTTTTTACATGGCCATATTTTTTAGTGAGATAATTTTTACCATAGTTTTATTTTAACAAAACTTTATACGTAACTCATTTTTCACAAATTAATTTTCTTTTAAATAATAATTCTACAATATTTTTAATATCTCAAGCACTTTTTGTATAAATTTATTCATTTATTGTTCAATTAATCATACTTATTTCACTTCTCGGTGTTTACGTTTGATTCGATTCCGCATTTATAAAGTTCAGCTTTTTTTGTTCCATGCCTGTGTCATGTCTGTTTAATCTTATGAGTTTAAAGTTTTTGGCATTTTTTCAATACTAGAAAATCACCCGTCATGGTATGACGGGTGAAAAAAAATTGCCAATATCGCATACTTTTATTCAGTTTCATTGGCAGATAGTTGCAAATATCGACTTGATAAAGAATGGGAGGACAACTTGAGAAGATGAAAATTTAAGACATAGTAGGAAAATAGGATAATATCGGACAAGAATATTAAATTACTAGAAAATCACCCGTCATGGTTTGACGGGTGCAAATTGCCTCTTCATTCGAGAGATTTCCCGTCAAATTTGACGTGTTTAAATAGATATATATGCGAGAGAAATGTTTAACATTGATTGAAAAGAAACAAATTAAACATATATTTTATGATATGAAATATTTTTTTATTTACATGTTATTTATTTCTTTATTCAAAAAACCTCTTGGTAAACAACATTCCGTTTTTCGTTGTTTAACAATTTTCTTTGTACTTCAGATGTCTTTGTGTAAATTTTAACGTTGTCAAAAAATATTATCAAATTATATCATCACGATTGCAATAAATAATCAGATGCATCGTGGCGTCCAAACTATGTCACGCGCATGATATACCAGTGACGTAATTTACTACTTTCTATTAGAAAATGGAAATTAATTTGAAATATAGGGTTACTATAATTTAAAATTTCTCGGTAACTATTGATCATAGCGAGATAAATTTTATATCAATCTATAGAAAATTTTATTTCACTATTTTGGAGCTATTAAATTTGAAATTAGAACGGCAATTACTCTTTTAAATTTAAAATTACTGAAATTTAGGTTCTCTAACAATGAAATAATACTGTTTAACGCATCACAGTGCTATGGCCCGAGTTTTATTGTTGGTGATGTCAGAGCGTTACCGAGAGACATCCGGGCTATTATATTAGTAATAGCTATATTAACCTGTAGATTATGGGTTAGAGAAAATTCGAATAGATTTAGAAATGATCATTTTAATGTAAAAAAATATATAGGGAAATGCTTTCCCCTCTTTTTGATTTATTAGAATATACTAGCAGTACGCTCACGGTGTTCCCCGTGGAATCGGGACTTCAACAAAATGGGGGAGGGGGGGGAATGCCCACAATGACACGAAAAAGTTTTGAAAACAAAAGATATACGATATTAATTTTCCTGCTTATTTTTCTTTGCGATAATGAGATTTCAAAACAGAAATGTATATATTACTGAGATGACGCGAATGTAATGACGTCACCTGCCGGAAGGAATCTGTTGTAATGAAAGCATATGACGTCATCTGCCGCGAGGAAGGTCACGCACCAACCAATGAAATTGCAACAATGCATTCTGGGGGATCGTCCGGAGAAACTCGTTGTTAAATCTCGCTAGCAAAAAAACTGTTTAAACTGATCATGGAAAAATTAATTTAAGAAAAAACGGAAATGATATTTTAACCGTTCTTATTTTAAATCCGACCGAAACGTTACAGTTATAAGCTGGAAAAAAATGAAAATTATAGGGAAGTTAGAACGTCAGATGCGAGAATTTGAAGAAATCCTTATTAAAAATCACCATAAAAGTGACCATCTTTCAAAAATTTCTCAAAATTCAGTAAATTATGTTAGATGTATACGAAACAAACTTCATTAGAACGGAAATCGTTTCTTCTTTCTGATGGTGTAACTGTTTTTTTTTTTTTTTTCGAAGCCATGCTATTGAGAAATGAGTGCGAAAAATCACCCAAAACAACACAGAATGTTAAATAAAAAATTTTCTAGATTAAATTTTAAAATTCCGGCTTCGAGGTGCATTCAGTCATCATTTCGACTACCTGTGTGCCAAATTTCATGGCTGTAAGTGCGATAGATTCGTCTGATCGTCGCCGATACATACACACACAAACATTGCCTTTTATAATTATAGAAGGTCTTCAGTTTCCCTTCACTGCCTTTGGAATTTCTAATCTTGTTTCCTCTCATTTGCTATCAAACTTCTCATCACGCATAGGGCGACTAAATATGACGGGAGAATAAAATGATCAGCTATGTGGCTAGAATTAGTCAGCTGTGTGGTTGAACTAATCGAGACAGATTAGTTGAATGGAGAGAGGTCTGTACCACAGGGGAAAATGGGGTAAAACCGGGTACCTAAGACTCGAGGGCCTGTTGGTGCTAAAATATTCGACTTAGAGCTTGTCAACTTTTATTAAAATATTCATTGTTTATCGGAGTACAATATATCTTTGAAGGAAAGTCATAGTTTTACTACTTTTTTTAATAATGATATTTTCATAAAGTCATACCACCCGGTTCTTACCCCACAACCGGGTACACATGTTAATTTTATGGGAAATTAGGAAAACTCGATTTTCAGTGGAAATGTAGCAATTGATTTTATTTAATATGACAATTTAAGAATATTAGTTACAAAATTCACATGTAAAGCCTACTTCCTCCACGCCACTGCAGCTTTCGTGGATACAGCTAAGACAGTTTCTACATTGAATTAGCCCTTATTCTTTATTTAAATTGGAAAATACATGAAGAAAAGATAAACAATCAATGTCTGATGTGTTTTTATCGGAGGAATCATCAATACTGACTGTCCGGTCTTACGCCACTTGGAGTACCCGGTTTCACTAAGAGTGCAGAGGTTATAAAAACGAAATAGAACCACGCAATTTTCGGAGTAAATCCTTATTATTTGATAGGTTATAAATCCTTAGTAAACACATAATAAGCTGGACTAAATATAGTTTTTATAGCTGTAATGATTATTAAGTAAGAATAGTTTAAAATCAAACGAGCATTAGTGAGATGACGTCTTAAAACAAATAAGCCTTCACAGACGCAGTGAATTCAACAGCAGCAACACGACACTATGACTGTTCCTTTTTCTTGGCTAGTACAGTGCAATTCAGTATACATCTGCTAGATTGAAGGAATAATAGCGCCACAATCAAGGGTACCCGGTTTTACCTCACTCCCCCCTATAAGGAAAAGATTAAAATATAGATGTTGACAAGATTATTCTGATTTTTCTATAATTACTAAGCTACAAGTGAAAGCTTGATTTTCCTTGTTGCAAAATCAAGCATTTTTACTTTCTCGTATACGAAGTATACAAAGAGAAAGTATTGCAATCGTCAAAAAAATTCGAAATCGAGATTTTGACGAATCTCCACGTTTTAGACCTCCCCGAGTCCGAAAAACACAATTTTGGAATTATGTCAGTCTGTGAACTCGAAAACTATTAGAGCTATGGGAACCAAATTTGGTATGTGATCTTTACACATAATTTGTAAGTTTCTATCAAATTTTGGACAAAATCCGTCTACGGGAAGTCTGTCTATCCGCGTTCATGTGAACTCTATAACTCAAAAAGTTAAATAGATAGATGGATAAAATTTGGTACACAGTTTTCTCATCAGCAATGTAGGTCCGTATAAAAGTGTGGGCCAAATCCGTCAAAGGGTTGACCGTCTTTCGGTCTGTATAATCGCATACTTTTGAAGGCCATAACTTCTTAACAAAATTACTTAGATAAATGAAATTTCGTATGTAGTCTTGAAGCCCTAATTGTAGATTTGTCTCCAATTTTCGTTTAAATAGGTTAAAAAAAGGGCGTCGAAATTACCTATTCGTTTTTTTTCCCTCCCTTCTATGCAAAAAAAAGCTGCGAACGCTGAAGCAAGTGTCTTCCCCATCTTATGGAATACCGCACGTTTTCCGGCGCGCGGTATATTCCCCTCCCCCCCACACACACCCGTGTTATTCGTATGCGAGAAAGTTTTGGGGAGGCCACTCCCGCTGGTTTCGAAAAAATGTCGAAAGATCCGTAAGTACTCAAAAAAATAAATACAATAAAGCGCCGTTATACTCTTTTCAAGGGACTGACAAAAAACGTCGTATAAATGAAAGGATGTATAATCAAAATTTTACTGAACAACTTTGATTATTACAAATTTAGTTCTACTCATGCAAATTAATTTATAAAAGTATTAAATTTAGTACTAATATAATACTACATAGTATGGAAATCAATAATTAAATTTTAAAATTAAACATTTATCCGTAAACGTGAGAAAAATGATACCTCCATTGCATATCTTGAGAACTAATTATATACGTATCATATACAATTTAGGTGCATGCAGATAGGCATTTAATTAAGAAAATATTTAATCGTCGTCTGACGTGCTAATTGTCTGTGAGTATTAACAGCATCGTTATGAATCCCATTGAGTACATCGAATGGTTTTTCGCTATTATTTTGACCAAAGACATAATGAGTTCGAAGCTTCTTAATGGACTCAGTCCATTGCTTCTTTAACCCTCTCACACCGAGCGAGTCTAAAAATTTCCCCTTAACAGCGACGAAAGCCGGTCTGGGGTGGTTGGCTTCTTCCGAGGGGAGATGAGGTTCTGAGATGGCTTCGGAAATAAGTGCGGTAGGAGGTCCAATTACCCTTGCCAACCACAGCCCATTTCCGTGCGCCTTAAGGGAAGGTTATAGCACGGAGTGGTGGGGTAAATGACCACACAGGTTGTGAGAGTCCAATTCATGTCGCCTCCTCCCAAAAAGGACAGGTTTTAAAGCGGTTAGAAGAAAAAAGTCGCCTCGGGATTGAAGAGTTAAAGGAAGGAGGAATAACTTCATCATTATGGCTTAAAATTAGACCCAGACAGTTTTTTTTTAAAGTAAGTTCTTCGTATACTTATTATTTTCTAGTTTTTAGTCTTTAATTTATGTCATAATTTAGTATTGTAAGTATTTTATACATCAACTAACAAAAGCAATTATTTTATTGAAAAAGGTATGATAGGATGTACGTAATATATACCCTATGCTTTATTTAATTCCAGCAACAATTTCTTTAAAAAGATCTATAATAGGACATACTTATTTTTATTTTTATTGAAACATTTAAATTACTGTGTCAAGTATTTTAGTTCTCAAAAATACTACAGATGGCGCCCCTGAAACTACAGGGGGCAAACGCAATTTTGTGATGTTTTTTTTTTAAAAAAAATTGATAATTGAGAGCTCTAAAATTATTAAAATATTGCATTGCCATCAAAACCCAATAAATATACAAAATTTCAGAACTCTAGTGCATTAAGAAGTGAGTGAAAAATCGATGACAAAATTCCAACCTTACATACATACAAACACGAAACATTTCGAACTTAGTAAAAGCGTTTAATAAAAAGTCGCTCCTATAACACCGACTAACTCTTTTAAAATCATTTAAATTTATTACATTCACAAAACACAGATATATACACGCAATGTTAAACATTTACGTCACTTTCTAACAAAGGAGTTTTAGTTTGGGACCGTGTTTCTCACTTCTTCACGACACAACCCTGACTTTCGTCTACAGTTCACACCAAATATTCTGCACCATTTCGAAACGGGCAGCAAACTCAAACAAATAGGAAAACAATTTTATATCCTCATTCTTAAGTCTTGGTATTCGTTACCAGAATTAGTGGAGTGACCTGAATGCAGAATTATAGTTTATAAAAGGTGCATGTGATTTCGAATAATGTTGAAGTATTTTCAAATTCAAATATTTCAGATTAAGATTTAAATTATAATTACTAATATACCCCATATCTGTCTCTCGGTATCGCTCTGACGTCACAAAAAATAAAACTCGCGCCATAGCGCTGCGAGACGTTAAACAGCATTTTTTCATTGTTAGAGAACCTAAATTTCAGTAATTTTAAATTTAAAAGAGTAATTGTCGTTCTAATTTCAAATTTAATAGCTCTAAAATACTGAAATAAAATTTTCTATCGATCGATATCAAATTTGTCTCGCTAGGATTAAAAGTTCCCGAGAAATTTTAAATTGTATTAATCATATGCACGGTGGATTTCATGGATGGATAATACCACGATGGATTTTTTGAATGCCTCGATGATTTTTTGAATAAAGAAGTATGTAAATAAAAAAAAATTCCTGTCATAAAACATATATTTATTTTATTTGTTTTCAATCAATGTTAAACATTTCTCTCGTATATATATATATTTTAAACACGTCAAATTTGATGGGAAATCTCTCGAAGAGTGGAACTTTTTTAGTTAAAATATTAGGCTGTCAAAAATATTTTACTAAATATGACTGATAGGACCGGGGGACAGTATAAAAAGTTAGAATTCGTAACTTTTTCAAGAATGTATTTATTCACTCAAAAAACATATATTCTAATTCCTCCCTTCATTTAAAGCATTTTTTTCAATTGGAACTATATGTCTATCTCTAACAGTTTAGAAATTAGCTATAGGACCACGATAAGTATGGACACCCTGTATATATTTATGCACGTAAATGTCAGTAATTAGTAAAGGTTGCTGTAAAAGTATTATCGTAATGGTATCAGGTACGGAGCATGGGGCGGCGTTCTGTAAATATGTTGTTTTATATCCCTGTATATGGATGCAAAGTAAATACTTTGCATATTCAATGAAATATGAGTATTTGTAGTTAATAGTTGTTAACTGCTCATGTGCGAAACATACTATAAATTTTTTTTCATAATTTTGAAACCAGATTTATAGGGCATCTGTATAAAAATTCCAGTTGTATACCATGGTTATTTAGAAAGATAGCGGCGTTGCAGCAAACAGAGTTCCAGTTGCTTTCTAAGATAAGCTAAAAGATGAGTATTTTTCCTAAAATTTATATCTTCTGAGTTTGAATCTTCGCATGGGAATTTAACATATTTCTTACCTTTATGCAATTGAATATAACTATTCGAAGAATAAAGTTTAAAAAATATCTCTATTTTCTTAACAGGAAGTTCCCTTTCCAGCTGAAAATGTCTCGGCAATCGTCGGTGTATTACAATCGCCGAAAAGTTATGTCCCGGTGCTATCTCATATAGCAAAGAAAGCTTGTCTAAAAGGTTTTGGAAACCTTGTCGTCAGCAAGGGTAAAGCGTTGTCACAAAGGTTTCCATGACAAGGGTTGAACATTTCGGCAAGGTAGCGAAAAGGCTCGCTAGTCAACAAGAAACAAGGTTTATAGTAAGATTTCCCCAAGCTTTTATTACAAGCTTGTTTCAGGCTTTCCTCAAGCTTGTTTCAGGCCTTTCAGAATGTTGTTAAGAGCCCTCCTTCGGCGGACAAAATAGAACTCTCCTTCCCCCTCCGAAGCAGTGCTCTTACAGAAGGGTCTAACTCCCCTTTTTTCACCCCCTCTTCAAGGCCGTACTCCTGCAGAGGGGTCCAAAATCCTTTTTATCCCCCTTCTTCTGACGTCATCTTAGAGTTATCTGGAATGTCAATTAATTAGAAATCTTAATTAATCAACTCTTAATTATTAATTTCGTTAATCTAAATTTTAATTGAACTTACTTGTACCATTAGATTGTAGATCGTGACAAAACTTCAAATTCCTCCAAGCCTGGGATCGAACCCGCGTCCCTAGAGTTGGAAGGCAATCGCAATAACCACTATACCAGCCGGGGCTACACACAATAGGAGAGGTGGTTCATAAAAAGCTTTCTTACGTCAATTTTGGGGCAACGGTTTCGGAAACGGTTTGGGCGGAAATGCTTTCGCGGACAGCCTATGGAAAGTGAAATGATAACCTGTTCTTCTTTGCTATCTGGGATATCAGTATGCAGTACTTGCATACTTGGCAATCAGTGCACTTAAGCCGATTGGACCAATTGCTCTAAATTGGGACCCGCGCCTAAGGGGCCCCGTTCCCGAATGTCATCAACTCTCCGTTCAATTCAATAGGGGTAATGATGCAAACAGAATACAGGCTCTGGGTACCATTACCAGAGGGTGCAAAATTAAGTTCGAGAATTATAGAGAGCTATTTTTTAAAAATTTTCTCGTAAACAAAGAATACAAATAGAAATTAATGTAATCGTCAAAAAATTCGGAGTCGAGATTTTAATGAATTTCCACATTTTAAACCTCCCCGAGTCCGCAAAAAACCCATTTTGGACTGATGAAATCACTATGTGACCACATCACCAAAATTATATTTTTTCTGTCAAATTTTTGGACGAAATCCGTATATGGGAAATTTATCCATCTGTCCATCCGTGTGCATGTGGGAACGATGGCACATAAATGAAAAGAGCTAAAAGGAGGAAATTGGGCACACTGTTTTAGCATCAGAATCGTAGATCAGTAAAAAACCAGCGGGAGTGTTCTCCCGTAAACTTTCTCGTATACTTCCCCAAAAAGGTACTCTTTCCCTTCCCCCCGCGTGGATAAAAAAATTCGAACCTACTGTTATCCAGAATCCAATGACTATCAGAAGGTTTTTCATTGTAGATTAAAGTGATTGTAAAATATTTAGGTAAAGAATCAAATTCAAAGAGATGCGTACCGACTAAAACGCGTCTCACACACTTCCAAATCTTTCCGGCTCAAGGACAAAGTGACGCGTGCACAGGGATTGCTACCAGAGATTGCTAGCAGTACGCATGCGCATGGAGATCAAGAATTCGAAAGTAAACAAATATGCGATTATACAGACCGACAGACAGTCAACCCGATGACGGATTTGGCCCAAAATTTTATACGGACCTACATTCATGAGGATAAAACTGTGTACCAAATTTTATCTATATACCTCTTCAAGTTTCTGAGTTATCGCGTTCACATTAACACGGACATACAGGCAGACAAACTTCCCATGGACGGATTTTGTCCAAAATTTGATAGAAGCCTGCAAATTGTGTGTAAAGTTCACATACCAAATTTCATCCCAGTAGCTCTAATGGTTTTCGAGTTATCGTATTCACAGACACACAGACAGACATGATTCCAAAATTGTGTTTTTCGGACTCAAGGAGGTCTAAAACGCGGAGATTCGTCAAAATCTCGAGTTTGAATTTTTTGCCGATTACAATACTTTCTCTTTGTGTACTTCGTAGATGAGAAAGTAACCAGCGGGAGTGTTCTCCCCTAAACTTTCTCGCATACTTCCCCAAAAATGTGCCTTTTCTCCTTCCCCCGCACGGCCAAAAAAATTCGAACCTACTGTTATCCAGAATCCAATGACTATCAGAAGGTTTTTCATTATAGTGATTGAAAAATATGTAGGTAAAGAATTCAAAGAGATGCGTACCGATTAAAACGCATCTATCGCACACTGCTAGGTTTCACTCTTGTCGTCTCAAGGACAAACTGATGTAATTCGCTCCTTTCGCGAGCACAGACGATTGCTTCCCTACGCATGCGTGTGGAGATAGCGGATTGGTTTCAGTGGTAAATTATACAGGCCGACAGACAGTCAACCCTTTGACGGATTTGGCCCAAACATTCATGACGATAAAACTGTATACCAAATTTTATCCATCTAGCTATTCAAGTTTTTGAGTTATAGTGTTCACATGACTTCGGACATACAGATAGGCAGACTTCCCTTTGACGGATTTTGTCCAAAATTTGATAGAAACCTACAAATTATGTTTAAAGACCACATGCCAAATTTCATCCCCGTAGCTCTCATAGTTTTCGAGTTATCGTGTTCACAGACATACAGACACACAGACAGACATAATTCCAAAATTGTGTTTTTCGGACTCAGGGAGGTCTAAAACGTGGAGATTCGTCAAAATCTCGAGTTCGAATTTTTTGACGATTACAATACTTTCTCTTTGTGTACTTCGTATTCGAGAAAGTAAAAATGGACCAAATCCATCAAAGTGTCTGTCAATCTGTTTTTGGATATGTGAACCCAGTAAATCATAACATCCTAGACAAATTAAATTTGGTATGGGGTTCTGTTACCAAAATTGTAGTTCTGTATCAAAGGCCAGTTGGAGGACCTCCAACTAGACTTGTCAGGTTCCAGTTGGAGGACCTCCAAAATGCGTACTTGGTTTTCTTTATTGTGCTATGAAACACAAAAGCGCCATATTGTGGAGCTGGCTTTTGCTTAACTCTAAATCCTTACATTCTTAATACAGTCAGCGCTCGTTATAAAGACCACACATTATAAAGACCAGTGATAAAATCCCCAACTGTGTTTCCCTATGCACTATATTATTTTACTTCCGGTATATCGACCGTCCAGTGTCGTCTAATCCCAAAACAACGTCGGAATTCAGCGAACACTCTTCCTTGTATTTTTCCAAAAGAACATGTTTCTAAACGTAAATGACCTTGATTATTGTATTGCCAAAGCTTCGTAGATGTAGAGTCTTCAGTGTTACAGTTCAACTTTGACAGGGGCGGGGGGAAATTACAGGCAGGGGGGGCCACTCACCACAGCGCGGAAATTAGAATAGCCTAGAATAAAAAAATGTTTCAAGTGCTATTGAGACTTTAAAATGTTTTTTGAAAGGCAGAACATTATTTATCATCTTTAACTGAAATGGAAAATTATGTTTTGCAAAAAGCACATATGCAGAAAAGACAAACAAACATTTCTGATTTTTTCTTTAGAAAATAAATGTTTTGTAAGCACCCTTTATTTTCTACTTTAAAATCTGTTTTAGAAATATATTTTTAATTGATAAAATTTTATTTTTAATACCAATGATAAAAAAATAATTTGAGTATTTAGTTGGAATCTCTTTAAAAATCGCCTATTTATATGGAACTGCTGAGCGTGCATGTGTACAGTTTTTAATTATATCCACTATAGCGACCACTCGTTATAAAGACCTTTTGCTGTGGGACGCAGAGGGTCGTTATAACGTGCGTCGACTGTAATCTATACTTATAAAAGGCAATGTTTGTGTGCGTGTGTGTGTGTGTGCGTGTGTGTGTGTTTGTCTGCGATGTCCAGA
>BGPR01005040.1:0-45985 GCA_013235015.1 Araneus ventricosus
ACTTGTTATTATTATTTGTATCAGTGCCACGGCTTTGTGAATATTTTGTAGAAGCTGCCTACTAGGGTGTAACAAAAAAATGAAATTCGTTTTTATCGCATACCCTCTTATTTTTTTCCTTTTATGTCAAAACAATCGAAAATAAAGTTTCATGCAATTTGAACTACGGTAACCCGTGCCGACTTGCATATAAACGTATCAGTCAGTACTTGTGTACTTCAGCGAGTGAAAACTGACACGTGTCTTTTGCGGAGTACACAGCAGCTGCAAATTCTAAATACAAAACAAAACAGAAAGAAAAGATTCTGAAAAGCTTCGACAGTGGCAATGCGCAACACGTGTAACGTGTCAGTACCAGTTTACTCAGGACAGCGCACGTCAGTGTGTTAATGCGCATATAATTCCAAGTTTTTTTGTTAGTAAATGCTTGTAAAGTTTTTAATCAGTGAACAGAACATGGCAGTGGAATTCCGTAGTTCTGAAAAAAATGATATTTTTAATAGGGGTCATAAAACATTAGAAACGGGATCAAAACTTCCCTATAATGGACGAATTCTCGCAATTTTGTTTTACAATATTCGAGAAGTGAATTTAATTGCTATTAAAAGTTCAAATCTCGCTATTCGCGAATGTATTATCTTTTCGAAAAAGACACTTATATCTACAAAATAGTTGACAAATTGTGTGAAGAAACTTGTTAACGTGTATCAAGTTTGAAGAGATTTACAAAAAATGCAAGGAAATTAAAAGACGTATTCAAACGGTGACAACAAGAATTGGTAATTGCGACAATTTGTTCGACATTGCACACGCTGATGCGCTTCAGTTAATGAAAATAAAGGAAGATAGGATGTTCTTGCAGCGCCAAAGAGAACCGGGCCCACCCGGTCACTTAGTTGAAGTGGATAAAAAACTGACCGACAAAGAGGAAAGGGTGCGACTTCGAGCTTTCAAAGAAGAAAATCGGCAAATCAAATTTGTTTCCGCTTCAACTTCCTCGTCATCATACGGACCACTGCAAGAAGATTCCTCTTCGAATTCTAGTGAACATATGGATTCAGAAGATTTCCCAACATTGATCGAAAGATCAGAACCTGGATCAAGTAAATGTTTAATGAGGAAAGATTTTATTACTCCAAAGTTAGTCGCTGCATTAGACAGGGGTCAGTTAAGTATGCGAGATTCTGTGTTTATTCTTGAAGCTACTATTGATGCACTCGGATGTAGCATTGACGAATTTCCGATAAGTAAGTCTTCAATTCAAAGAATCCGAACAGAAAAACGGAAGGAACGCGCGGAAAAAATGAAAATTGATTTCCAAAACGAGGTACCGGAGGTAGTGACCTTACACTGGGATGGTGAGCTGTTGCCTGCTTGGAGTGCTCGAAAATCTAAAGAGGAACGCTTGCCTATAGTTATTTAATATGGACTTAAAGAACAACTCATTCTGTGCCGAGCCTGGATAATTCTACGGGCACAGAACAGGCGCAGGCTGTTTAAAAGGCGATCTTAGACTGGATGTTGGTTGGTTGGTTTGGGATTTATTGGCGCAAGAGCCAAATTTGGCCATGCTGCGACAAATTTTAGACTGGAATCTTGAAGACAAAGTCCAAATTCTGTGTTGTGATGCTACGGCTTCGAATATGATCGTTTTAATGGTGATTGTGCGCTCCTCGAGCAAATATTTGATAGGGAAATGCTTTCTATCGTTTGCCGCCATCATGTACACGGACTGGTATTAAAGACCGTATTCGAAGTGAAAATTAAACAAGTGACAACAAGTCCCAATATTCCACTCTTTAAAAAGCTCAAAGATAAATGGTAAAACATCGATCCCATTAAAATACAGTGCTATAGATAAACAGTGGAATTGTTCCGAAGCGTACCCGAACTTGAAAATTTGCTTGACTTTTACCGCGCTGATCTTAAAAATGTTATGGTCAGAGATGACTATCGAGACTTGATCGAACTTTCTATCGTATTTTTAGGTGGAGATGTATGGTGAGTTAGATACATTCATTATGTAGTTGTTTATTTAAATATTTATTTATATCACGCAATTACCTGTTATTTTATTTTTTTACAGAGAAAAGCATCGATGATTTCATATCAGTAAAAAGCCAGTCATTGTTCTAAACTCAAAATTGATGATAGTTTTCTCAACGAGAGTCACACTTCATCGGCGAATAACGCTTCGTTTCTAGACGCGAAAAAGATGGTCTCAATGCTTAGAGCAGTGAATGATACAGCTGAAAGAAGGGTAAAAATGATACAGGGCTTTCATGGTTTAATAACAGTTGCGGAGGAACAAAAACAATTTTTGTTACGTTGCGTACAAGAACACATGAAGATCTATCCTGACTATGAAAAGCAAACATTGAAACGAAAATATGTACAATAATGTTTATTTTTCTGTAACATGGTAATAAATATCTACTTTGAATAAATTGGTGTCTTACGTACAAAAGAAACATCATTTTACAATCTTTCCGTAGTATTCCCCTTACAAGATTTCACTTTCAACGTTGACCTAAAGTCGGCACTGGTTACAGTTATCTTATTGCAATAATACGTTTTATTTATGTTACTGAGGTGAAAAAGTCAAAAACATAGAGGGTATGCCATATTCGGTTTGTCAAAAAAATCCCTTATATCTTGGGCACACTACTGTCTACTACATCAACTGTCAGTAAAGGTCATCATCAACTGTATTTAATGTAACTCTAATAATTTTACTTCAGTCTATGATTTCGTCTTTTGAAACTGTTCCTGTTCTTAAAATGCTGCATTTTTAGACGTTTATTATATGTTTTTAAAAGTTTATTTTCGTTCCTTTTTTTATCTCATTTTATATCTTGACCAGAATTTTTCTGATCACCGTCTGCTTTTCTGACAATAATAGCCTTATACACGAAAGCCAAAAAAACAAATAACTGAACGATGCGAGGTCTCTATTTTAATTCGACTGTTCAGCATTTTTCTGTCTGTAAATTTGTTTGTCTTCAATCACGGCCAAAATCCCAATAGAGACTCCTGTATCCAAACTTTCAATTACCAGATCCAAAAAATTGCATTTGTTAATTTTATTATTGGTTTTGTTTAATTTAAACTTATCTGGATAATAATTATGTATAGATTCAAAGTTATTAAAATTAGACACAAATGGGTCATCAATGAAACGATTACCGTAATTAAGTTCATTCTTAATTAATTCTATCTCGAATGAATGCTGAAATATATTAGCCAATGCACTAGAAAAACAACTACCCATAGGAATGCCGAAAGACTGCTTATAATAGTCAATTCCATTAAAGAGATAATTTTTACAAATATTAACACTATTCTTTACTTTACTAGTCTTCTGGCTACGTTGAGCGCAAAAGGTATATTGTTATCACTATGGTGTACTTCTTCTGTATTTTCTATTTTGTAATCAAATATCTTTCTTTTATTGGAAATTGTAGCATTTTTGCGCCATTCTGTTTAAAACAAAGTTTCATTTTTTAATATCTCTTGTTAAATTATTTCACTTGTACTTGTTACCAACACAAACATGTAGAGATTCAACAACTGTTGATATCAATTTGGAAGAAGAAATAGAGCAAACTAATAAGTTCATAGTTCAACGGATGGCATTTTTCTTATAATGATGGAAATATTTCTGTTTATAGTGGCGACTGATCAACTGCCACTTCAGTAGTAAGCAAATTAAGCACAAAAAAACTCCTAAAGGAAGAAAACTTTATTGCATTACACAATCTTCGTGGGGAGGGGTTTCTCTTTTATTTTAATAAAACACTTGGTGATGAAATTATAATAAAGCATTTATTGGAGTATTTCAGGGATTGTATTGTTGTATTTCAAGGAATCTTTGATTTTAAAATTTGCTCTCATTTAATATGATTATATTTTCCATGTATTTACAATTTCGTAGCTTAACATGCAGCAACACCGATCTCATCTTCCAAATTTTACAAGAGGAAGGAAAAACTGATTTTTTCAAAACCAGTAACAAAATGGCGAATATTTTTTAACATTATTACATATTGTACAGTCTCATGCTCATACCAGATGTGAAAAAAATGCGCCATATTCTTTATTAATTTTGAAAAGAATCAGTTTTTCCTTCCTCTTGTAAAATTTCAAAATTGAGATAGATGGTACTGCTTGCTAAGCGACAATTTTCCAATATTTTGCATCATTTTTACAAACATCGTTATTTATACATTCTTAACTTTATTCCAGCACACATTTTTTTCGTATATCATTCAATTGCCTTCATATAAAAAACTGTTTTCTGAAATTATATACTCATGATTGCTGATTTTTGCATGCAGATTTTGCGATCACCTCAATGTTTGTTCATTCTGGGTTATATCGGTCTGATTTAGAAGGCCTGTATAAACCCTTTTGTCTAGTTCCAAAAAGCTGATCATCGTCAATGGTGTCTAGATCTTTTATTTGCAACAGAACACTCTTGGAAAGGTTTTTTACCCATGATGTTTTGTTGCATTTTTGTCCATCTCATTCGTGTATTACAAGTTTTCGTATTCTCTGTATTGCTTGTTATTAACCTTCTCGAAGTCATTATTTCATGAGTATATAAGTGGCGCTTGCGGAAACTTAGAGCTTGGACTAAAAAATCCAAAAGAAATTCGGTGAAACTTTGAAACCAAGTGGAAAATTTTGCGCACTGAGCCGAATCGAATTTTGAAAAAAATATTTTCTAGCGTGTTATGAGAAACAATGCAATAGATTGTCTTCTAATAATAAACCTAATAACAAACTAATAAATAGAACCGAAAGCCCAATTTCATCTTTATTTGTTTTAGGTACCCTTTTCTCCTATTAAACTGTTGGAGCTTCTCAAATTTTAATCAGAAATTTTTTCAGAATTCTCTGAAAAATATTTACCAAGTGCTATTAATTATAATCTCTGGATGGAATACAATACGACAATAAGCATTTAAAGAAAAATCATTATGAATTATAACATCTTAAACAGACGGTTTTCGTCTAAACGGGTTTCAAGTATTTATTTTCGTTTTATTTTTAATTACACATGGCATAGTCAGTGATAACTATTTGAAATAAAAAACAACAACTCACCTACGCACTCATTATGCAGTTGAGTGTATCCTGTTTTGCAAAAACAGATTTTTCTATCCCTCTGTCCTTGTGACCACATACAGCTTATATCTGGCCCGCACTTGCAAGCTGAAAGTACGTATGAACTTGCAAAAATGTTAATTTAAGAAATATACAGGTTGTCCCAAAAAATGGACCAAGCATTTATTTCCTGAAAATTGTACTTAGACATAAACTTCCAATTATAAAGAATTATGAAATAAGATAGGAAATTGTGTGAAAACACTTTGGCTTCTTTGGAAGTTGAAAATAAAAATTTAAGAAAATTAAATATTTATATGTTCTCCATAGAGCATAGGGCTGCAGAGTTCCAAAACTCATTAAAATTATTTAAAATTCGTATTTTTGTTTCTATTCTTATTTGCTTACTTTTTCACTTTGAGAGTTCGATTAAGATAAAAGAAGACAGAAAATGAAGGAAAAAGTAAGATAGACAAAGGATGGGGCTGCACACTAAATAATTTCGAAAAAAACCAAATTTCACTCTTTGCGTACAGCTAAGTGACATAATGGACGAAGGCTAATAGCTATTCTTTCTGTCTGAGAACTTAACCGGAACTGGATTTTCGGATGCTTCTGTTTTGGAATAAAAACCATCTAATGTTCTTTTTATCTTTCAATCTTACCCATGTGTCCACTTCGCACTCTTGATTTTTTTTTCGTTAGGTATTTTTAGGTTTCGGATTCACTTTGATGTTGCCTCAACGGGAACTTGGCTGGTTCCTAAATATTTTATTTCTCTTATTAAAACGGAATATTTGAATTGTATTTATCTAAATACAATTCAAATATTCTTTATTCCACCCTTTAAATATCTTATCGAAATATGTATTTTATCCGTAAAATGCTCATCGTATGACTGGATCAATCAGGGTATTTGTTTCTCTAATACATTGGCTAATATATTTCTTCTTTCATTCCAGAGAGAACTAATTGAGACTGAACTTATTTACGGTTATCGTTTCATTAATGATGTAATTGTGTTTCATTTTAATAACTTTTAATCTATATATAATTGCTATCCAGAAGAGTTTAAATTTAAAAAAAATCAGTAACAAAATTAACAAATGTAATTTCTTGGATCTGGTTTAATTTTTAGTTACTTCAATTAATGTATTATTTGACAACATTGTTTAGATTTAACAAGAGTTCACAAATACATTATTATTTCTTTTATCCACCCTTTAAATAACTTATTGAAATATGTATTTTATCTTTAAAATGTGCATCGAAAGACTGTATGAAGCAGCAGTGAGATGTATGGACAAGTGATCTAAGTCAATAACTTTGTCTATATAAATCCCTGTAAGTTTTAAAAATACAAGCGTGACACTTTGTATGTGAATAGATGAATGTAAGAAAAAATTAAACTTATTGACTGTTTTGCACTGCGGAGACCATGTAAAAATTTAAATTTTGTATTTTTTTATTTTCAATTCCCTTGGAAGTCAAAGTATTTTCATACAAAATTTTACCTTATCTTATGAAACTTTGTTATTGGAAGTATATGTTTAAGATCAGTATTTAAGGAAATCAATGCTTGTTTGACTTTTTTGGGACAACCTGCGTACGATAAGTATTTTCACATTTAGTGAGAAAAAAATCCATGGATAATAACGCTTTCTGGAGCTGAAAAGATCTGTTTATATAAGATATGAAGACCGTTTCATTTGTCGAGGTAGATATATTCCTGTGACATTAATATTATCAGATTTGCCAATTTAGGATTTCTTTTTCAGTGGAGACTTTAATTGAGTCACCCATTATAACCCTACTGATTCCAATAAAGATCTCGTCATCATTCGGTTGCAGAAGGTACTGTGACAGACATACCTGAATTTTTTTTGAATGTGCGGAGATACATATTCCAGCAATGAGGCTTATAGCAGTGCTACTTCTTTATAAATATTAGGCATAAGCTATCTAGATCTAATGTCATTAAAAGTATTCATCAACTACTACAGTAATGTATCTCTAATACATTACTGTAATTTGCACGAGTCAATAATTTCGTCTTTTGAAACTATTTATTTTCACAAAATGCTGCATTTCAGATGTATAATCTATTGTATAAACGATTTATTTCAATTCTGTCAATCACATTTCTTGACCAGAATTATTTGATCACCCTGTTCTTCGATAACATAAATAGACTTGTACATGAAAGTCAAAAAATAATATAAAATACAGGGTGAATAGTACATAACGTTTAGATTTTAAACTGATGTAAAGTAAAAACCAATGTTCAGAATAATATCAAATTTCTCCTTAGTAGAACTGAAGCAATGGGATCTTGATTATTGAAAGAAAAAATTATTTCAAAAATTTCTGATAGTCAGCACTCATTGGTCATTGTAATAAAGGCTGACATAAAAAATCGCTTTTATGAGGGAATGTCTCATAGGAACTTGAAAAACACGAGAAAATTATCAGCCGAAGGAAAACAATGGTTTGTAAGGGGGAAATGATAGTTTTATTGTAACCAATAGTACAACCACTAAACAAAATTCCATTCTTCAAGTGAATTAAGGTCGAATTTCAAGTCATTCTGAACAGTGGTTATAATTTTACAGCCCATAGACATCGTAATTTTTTTAATATAATCACTGCGTTTACATTAAATTCTTCTCATTCTAATCATTTAAAGCCATAAATTTAGTTGGATAGATTTCAAATTAATCATTTATAGCAGTTACAACTTACGCTGAAAAATACAGATGGGTGTCACATTATTGTGTCACCCTTGGATATGCACATTTTTTCGAATTAAGTTCTTCAAAGGATATTACCGAAGTCGGTTGGTGGACTCGATACGCATAAACATCAAAATTAAAGCAGATTATCCTTTTAAAGCAGTAAATGAGAAGGAGGTGTGTGACAATATTGCTTAGAGTTGATTGGAAGTTACGGAAAAAACGATTCTTAATTGTTGGGAAAAAGCAGAGCTTTGTTTCATGGAGGATAAGCAAACTGATAATGACGAAGATTCGAGAAATGGAGATGCTTCAGATGATGAAGAATGTGTTTTGAACCTTCAAAAGTCTTTAACTCAGCTTGAAGGAAAAAGTGGCAAAATGTCTGGATGGTTGGTTGATCGATTTCAGTTTACTGACGCAAGATCAAAACACGACCATACACAAACATATGGTGCGAACAAAATGTCTGGAATAAACAGCCTATTATGATTTTATGGTTTTTGCAGGAGTTAACGTAACATAATTGTTCTTTGATTACTTCAAAGCCAAATATATATGGCACTTATATCTGGCTTAAAAACAGATGAAACCGTTTAAAAAGCCGTATCCGAATAAAACAGATGACTTTCGTTTATATTCAGAAAGATAACTGTTTTAGAGGGTGAATTTAAGTTCGAAAAAAATGAGAAAATGAAAAGTGTTCACATTATTCTGTAACCCACCTATAATTACTGTACAATCCGTATTGTTTAGGAAGAACGGAAATAGTAAAAGAAAAATTAAAAGGAATAGTAAAGAAATAGTAGAAGAAATAGTAAAGAAATAGTCTAAATGTTAGTAACATAAACATTTAGAGTTTTCAACAGCTGCTAATAGAAATTTTAAAGAAATAGAGCCAAATATCAATTCATATTTCAACGATTATTATCTTTATAATGACGGAAATGTTTCTTTCAATTGTAGGTACTAATGAATTTCAGATTAGGAAATGTCCGAAAAAAAAAACAAAAGTATTCATAAAGGAAACAAATTTCATATCATTTCCTAATCGCAGAGGGAGGAGAATTACCATTTCTTTAATGACGACGGATGTCGAACTTTTGTCTCACACTGGTAACGAATTTTTTTACTACTTACTTTTTTCAACTTGACATATATCATGTTTAGAAATTCCTAATCTTAAAATCGATTTTTCACTTAATTCTTGATGAGCTAGTTGTTTGAAATTGTGGGCAAGCATTGTGTTCGTTCTATGACAATACACACGCAATTTCAGAATCTTCAGAACTTAATTGCTAGTTTATCGATTATTTTATTTAATTTTTATTCTCTAAAACTGGCACCATCTGGTAGAGGATTTCAGAAAAACTGATTAAGAAATTTCATAATATTTAAGGTAAAAATATTATTACAGAAATAGAAAGTAATAAATTAAAAAATAATTATAAAAAATTGTCCACTTCTTAGTACAGTAATAAAATTTTTCTCAGAAAAACTGTTAATAATAAATTATTTTTTTCCTTTCAAAAGGAAACTTGTTTTTTTTTCCGTGAAGAATTCACTCTTCAGAAGGGAATCATACAGTGCATAAAAAAATTCAAAAATACCCCTTCTCACAACATTCACCCTAATATTTCTGTTGAAAAACCTTCGGTTATGTTATACATGTTTTATTAGGTCTCATTGCACTTGGTAAAAGTGCTGTTGAAAGTATATACCTTATTAAAAGGTTAAACAAAAAGTGGATCACAAAATTATTTTTTCTTTAATATTATTACCCAATGCTTAGCAATATTTGCATTGCAATGCAGCAATTACGAAGATTTCTTGTATAAATATTTTAAGGGTAATGTGAATCAAAAGTTATATTTAAAAAAAAATTTACATTTAAATTTTAAATTTTGAACTAATGAACTTTTATTCGCTGATATATTTTTCTTAGCTGGTGAAAAGTTGAAATCAAATACCTATGCAGGTGGTTTCTACAAAATTTCCAAATCCAGGATTACACTTGCAAATTTGTTTTCCACCTTCGTTGACACAATTTCCATTTTTACAAATGGACACACAAGCTGAAAAAGACAGAAAATCACAGTGAAAAAATACGAAAATGCTGGAAAATCTGAAGCTTCTTTGAAATAAGGAATTTTTGTCCTGAAAAATTATTTCTCAAAAAATATGTAATCTTTTGCATTAAGTTTTTATAAGCATAATTGTTCTGTAAGCAATCAGGATTAGACATGATCTAAAATATTATAGTAAAGCGTGGTGGGTACACGGGGCATCTGGGCACCTTCTTAAAGTGAAGCAGAGTTATTTTAAAATATAAATGTCATTCTGAAACATGAACAGACTAAGCTCTTAAAAAACTTACTAAAATAACAGACAAAACATCTATTCTTATATCGGAGATGTCCCTTTCTGAAGGTTAAAAGTAATTTGACTGTATTAGGTTCTCAAAGCAGTGGAGAGATATCCCAGTTGTGAAGAAGGAAATTTACAGAAAATTGTCCTTGTTATAGGTGAGTTTATACAGTGAGTCCAAAAAAAGACTACCTCTTTTTAAAATTAAATAACTCGGCAAAAAAGATCGACAGAAGGATGAAACCAGTTGTATATTTATTTCGAAAGCTTTAATGATCTCATGTAAAAGTTTCCAAATTAGTTTAAAATGTTGTCAACTCGTGACACTGTGTGCTGCTGTTCCAAGAAGGATCAGAGAAAAAAGCTATAAACTTTCCTTCGCAAGCAATCGCAAGATGTCACGTGCGAAAACTACAATTTTTGAGCTTCTCTGTTGTAATGTCATCGGAAATGGTCGCAAATGTCTCAAGGATCAACTCTTCAATCTCGACCGGTGCAGCAGGATTGTTACCGATAAAGTTTGTGGTGGAACGATTACAGCTTATGGCATCACCTGTTGGCAACATTTGTAACTAGTTTTGAAACTTTTGTTTTGAAACTTTTGTATTATAGATTTTAGTGTGTAGATTTTTTCGGCTTTGAAAATAAATGCACATTCCGTCAAAAAGAATCCGACCGCTGCTCATTATTCCGACACTAATTATCGCACAATAAAACTGTAAATGTCTCTCGCCGTTTAAATGTGTCCTCTATAAGTGTATATAATATTTTTTCATGCAAGGGTCGTCTTCATATTTAGATTTACACAAACTCAATTTTTTCAAATGGCGTTACTTAATTTTGTGTACATATCCAGATTCGCTAGATTAAATTAGCTCGAATACATATAACATTTTGTAATTTTGAGTAAACGGTTGATGAGTTTTGAATAATTGAAATTTGGAATTCCTAATGTTAAATGACCATGTTGGTTTTTCAAAATATTTCGATATATAATGAATATTTTACAATAATTTTTATATTAAAATAATTGATAAACAAGACAAAAAATATGCATTTTGAAAAAAATGAAAGTATATTTTATATTATTTATTAATTTCTAAATTTATATAAGTTAAACATTTTTGAATAGAAACACTAACAATTTTTATGCCAATCAAAGGAGAATGATCTAAAACCTCACTGTTCAGAATTTCAACCATTTTCGTCAAATAGTTTTTAAGATATGTAGCAACAACCAAAAGAGTTCGGAACAGCCTAATTTTCTCTTTCGTAAGAGGGCATCTCAACTTCACAAAAGGATTCGCTGACAGGAAAACAATCTTTCAAATGAAACGGAAAACAAGGCATGTCTTCCGATGTTGCTTTATATTTAAAAAAATTTTCATTTTAAAATAAGCGTAAAGTTGAATAAGAAATGAAAAGAAAAATCAAGGCATGTAAAGGATTCTACTCTTCTTACATTTCAAGCTACATTACGTTTAAACCACTAAAATGAAAAATTAAAGCCGTTTACGGTTGTAGAAATGTTTCGTAAGATCTTAAATTGATAAAAATGCAAAGAATCAAAATTCTGTATAAAGTATGAATTGATATATTATAAAATGCATGACTAAATAAAACATTATTCAATGAAATAATGTAGTAATTTCTTATGTGTGGATAGTTCAATGTTGTGAGACTTGGATAAAATGATTTTTTTAAAAAATGAAACAAAAGCTTAAAATTTTAGATAAATTAATAGTTTTAATTTAAGACTATTACTGATAGAAAGCAATTAAGTATGGAGGAGTTTTCTGTTTTATTTATTTGCATTTAAAATGAGGTGACTACGTAATTCCGGTCCGATGCTAAGTCAAAGGAATCTTCAAAGCGGAATCCAAAAGCCAAACAAATAAAGTCAAGGTCTTTTATGTAATAAACAAAACAGGAAACTCGTCCGTAAAAAATTAAAAGTTAAAAATTCTTACAAATGATTTTAAATATCGTTTGGTGGAAACTTTTTTTTTATTCAAAATCGCTTGGCACCATTACACTATTTTTTTAGCTTGGGATATTTCAAAAAATAATAATCTGTCTTTGATTTCTCAGCTGCCGAAAAAGTTCTTATGTCTAAGATTGCCTTTACAAAATATTAAGAGTTGAAATTATTCAAAATTTTCGATTATTTTACTAATATGTCACTACATGTAGACAATATAACGAAAGGCCAAATAATCGATCTTTATCAATCAAATAAGTTTCCAGCTTGAAATCAATATATTACGGTTCCGTTATGGATAAGAAAGTAAATAAAAGATTGAGATGTCTTTAGCAATGTCATAGATTCTATGCCACGTTTCATGCAGCAGGTTATTGATATAAATGATAGATATACTTCTCATTAAATTTTAAATAGTTAATGACTAATATATTTATGCTTATAAAATTTGTATTCTACCTGTTATATTATTTTATAAAATAAATAATGTATAAAATGTTATGTAATTTTATATTATGTTTTAATTTAAAATTGTTTAACTTGAATTCTTAGTTAGTAATATTTCATAGTCCGAAACTGTAAAGTTTGAAAAACACCAATAATTTTTAGAGAACATTATTACAGCTGAAATAAAAGTTTTTAACAATTTTAACGGAGTGACCTATTTTTTAAAATAGCATATATTGAAAGAGACCCTTAATCGTTTTTCTTGTGTATCTCTGATTAATTTGAACAAATTTACCTCAAAATGTATTTCTGGCGATTTTTTATTACGCAAAATCATTTAAAAGATAAAAAAATTCAGAGCTGCAATCGGAAAATTTTGAAGATGACTCAAACATAAATATGTAGATGCCCCTTATGGAAATGCAGTTCCCATATTTTTAAAGAGGACATACTTCCAAATTGAATGACAAAATTTCCTTGAATTTCCTTTCTATAAATTGCGAGAAATAAGAAGTGTTCGGATACTTTTTCAACGGACTGTAACAATGATTTCATTTTTCTACTGATCTCCGTTTCCCGGTTATTTAATTTTAGAATGAGTGAGTTATTGTGGGACGCCCTGTATCTGAATGCATCGGAATAGTTAGGAATCGTCTATTTTTTCTTCTTACCACATCATTTCGACATCACATAACTATTTTTTTTTAATTTTCGAAAATCAATTTTCTAAAATTTCGTATTCAAGCATGTATCCAAAAAAAGGTTACAAAAGTAATAAAAAATTATTTATTAACATTATACAGAAAATATAAATAGGAATTAGGACGAATACTTGTCGATCACTTTTCCACATAATCACCAAATCTATTTAGGCATTTATCTGAACGCAGGAGCAACTTGTTTAACCCGGCTTGGTAGAAATCACGTCCCTGCCCATTGAGCCATTCACGACAGTTACTTTCACATCACCTTTTGAAAAGAACCTTGTCCCAGATAAGTGTTCCTTCAATTTGGGAAAAAGGAAATCGACAATGGGCCATCGTGAATTCATCCGACGCAAACTCCCTAGCACGTTGAGGTTGAGTCATGGTGTCATTCTCCGGCATGGGAATACCCATACTGTTCGCAAAACTCACGAATTACTGCAAAAGTTCATGTGGCAAGTTTGGAGCCACCCCCTAATACAGCTAAGATTTGGCACCAAATCTTGGTTCCATACACATATCTGGAAGAAGGTTCTCTTCAAATATTGATGTGAAAACACTGGGTCGATATTTTCTTTTCTGTATATTGGTAATAAATATTTTTTTTACCCTTGTAAACTTTTTTTGGATCTATCCTCGTTTATAAATGGAGATGTGGGTTTCAATACTGTTTCAGAAGAACTCCAGAATATTAGTTATCCTTATGGTTTCATTTTTCGTCTTCATAAAATTTCCATCATTTCATTTACAAGTTAGCTCATCAACTCTGAAATCACATATGCAAATAGCACTATTATCTTAGCAGTTCAGAGTATCACAGCCTTTAATTGCTTCGCATTTCGGAAGTTCCTGGTTCGCAATCGCATCGCCCTGTTTTAATCACGCATGTTCCTCCGTTTAGATAGTCACCAACCTCACTGCATTTCTAAGAAGAAAAAATGATTTTATATAAAATTTAAGTCGGTCGATGAGAAGATCAAACTCCCATTAAATTCCTTAATGAATGGATTTCTGTTGGAACTTTCATTGACCCATTTTTCTAGAAAATTCTCTCCATGAATCAGAAATAAGTAGTAATTACAGTTTCATGCAAACGGATTCTCAGTTCCCTTATACATTGCATTAACCCTCCGACTGTGCAATTTTTTTATATCACTATTTATGTGAAACGTTTGCAAGCGTATTCAAATACCGTTGAGCCAAGCGAGTTATGTACATACCAAAGCTTTATTTGCAGAATATGATCTAACGCTATAAATGTACAAAGAAAACACCCACCTCCTGGTATTCTGACCTTTTTTCAGTGCGTTTTTTGATGGCAATACTAAATTTTAATGTTTTTAGATTTTCATTACCATTAATTGCTTAAGTTCAATTAGTGTTGATTGGATACGAAAAGAGCCATCTGGAAGCAAATTTGAGAAAAACTGATAACAGGATGCTGTATTTATTATAACAATGAAATATGAAATTTTTAAACACTAAATTCTAGGAAATAACAAAAATGAAGTTTTTAAAAAGCGTTATGAAAACTTTATTATTTTTATCATTGATTACAGAAGCGACACAACTAAGTGTAGATAGGAAATCGCAAACCAGTTCAGAAGTGCGCATTTTTATGGATAGCTTGTTTCGTGAGTTGTTAAATGGCCTTTCGCTGGCATGGGACAGTAAACACGCTTCGCGGACCTTGGAACCGGTTTTATTAGCTCGGAAGGCGACGTCGGATCGTTTTCGTTTTGCTAAAAAGCTCCCGTTGAAGATCGTGGTCATGAATAACTGAACCAGTCAGGTTCGACTTGCCAGTGACGTCACTAAAAACTTAGGCGGCGATTTTTGTAAGGTTGGCAACACAGAAGCCATTTCATAACGGGTCAACGCCATCACAATGGATGCAAAAAAGTATATTTGGTCCGCGTAAAAAGAGTCTATATTGACAGATTTAATTCCAGAGAAGCCGGCTCTATGGAATCCAGCTGATAAAAACTACACTCATAAAATAATCTCTTACTTTTTTTATTTATCAATTTCGTGTCAAAGTTTTACATTTTTTGTTTCAGTTTGTTTCTTGTTTATATTTTAAAAACATTCAGCAGATCTTTATTTCTCATATTATAGCTATATTAAGCACAAATTAAATAAAACAGTATGATTATTTAAAAAAAATAAATCACATATTAGTTTGTATCTTTGGATATTATACATAAATTAAGTGTTAAAGGATTTAAAAGTAATTAAAAAAGAAGCTGGTACTCTCCATAAAAGCATTTCTATAGATGACCAATCTTTTGTAAATGGTCAAGATATAATGATGAGTCTTCCAGAAGCTACAATTTCACAAGAACCCAGGAAACTCAGTAACACAAAAATCTTTAAATTGGAGTCAGTACCCTATAACTTTCAAAAATTCCATTTTCTAATTTTTATGTATTTTAATTCTCCATTTCAAGACCTTTCCAACGATATACATCTTTTGGTCCTCCTCATATAAGAAGTAGGTTAAAATAAACTTATAAAAATGTAAACATTCCTTTCATTGCCTTGCCACGCGCACTTTGACACATAAAAACGTAGACATTGGACCTTTATCCCAATGCTGCATCTGCAAAGTCTTACAATATTTTATTTATTATTTCACTGCCAGCGAGCAGTAGTTTAACTGTAATTGAGTTCGCATTGAGTTGCTTATTTTGATTTCTTCAACCGGTTCAACCACGTTTTATGCAATGAGTAACAAGTCGTTTTTCTTTCATTTTGTGCTCTTTTTGATACGTGTTTACACTTTAAATCCTTCTAAAGATTATAACACAAACAAACTAATATAATAATACAATATGTTATATTATAACAGATTATAACATAATTAAAAGAATTTTTTTAAACAAAAGAAAGGAACTTATCAGGAATGTAAAATCTTTGAGTTTTGAGTCAGGTTATGTTCATGTACTAGATACGCTCACCGATTGTACAAAAGAAACCTGCATGTAAGTAACTTTTTTTTAAAACCTACCTTATACACATACTTGAATTTTTATATCACATATTCTATAGATATGAATATGTACTGAAATGAAATGTTTATGATATTACAATTTATTTCTGGATAATTATGAGAACGGAATGACTTAGTACGTTCAGTGCATTGAATGCAGGATAAGTTAGAATTATTGTTCAAAGGCAGTTGAGTAAAATTATTCCAGTTGGATTATGTTTCCACGGTCTATTATGTATTTAATCATCTTTATTATTCCTTTCCTTGAAATTGGATTATCAAGAACTCTTTGATATCACACATTTTCCAGTGAAGTAAAAGGTTTCCCAATACCCCAAGAGAGAGTAAATGGGCAAGATGTCGCACAGTGGATGGGATCGCCGACTTCACCGCAGGCACAGGAGTCACTATCTGATAAATGGAAGCGGTTAAAGAATGAAGGGAATGGAGAGTGTCCTATGACGAACAGAATTTCGTCACGTGTCCAAAAGACTGGTTTTATTTGAACTGTTTTGAGCACTTTATGAACAGAACGTCCAGTGTTTCCATAATCCCAAAGATTTTTCCATTTTTTAAAAACCTTTCTTGTAAATGTTGTTTAAGTTCGCATCGAGGCTTTAGAGCTTTCACTACAACGCCTTCTGTGATGACTTTTTGGCGAGAGTATCGGCGTCTTCATTACCCCGATAGCCAACCCATCTAAACCCATCTTTAGATGGGCTTTGACCCATCTAAAGAGAATATTTCGATTCTGTTTGAGAAGGGACTGGATGTCTCGGACAAGTTCATGAGGTGTTTGAGGATCAAGCACTGCCATTACACTCGAAAGGCTTTCTGTCCAAATTTTAGTTATTTCGTTCCCTGATTCCGTTGTAGGGTTCTGTTGTTGATATTTGATTTATGATATTAAATAATGAAGGATGGGTGGTTAGGCTCTTGATTGTTTTATTCACAATCCTTTGACTGATAGGAGAAACCTTCAAATTCTATTTCCTTTCTCAGAAACGTGACGTTGATGTGTATTGCTGCTTTTTGTGCTTTAAGATGTGATGGCGTGATACCTGGAATAGTTTTCAGAGCTGCGTTTGGAGTGGTTCTGTAAGAACCGGAAATGTAAAGGAGGAAGATCCTCTACATTGAGGCCAGTTTGTTTTCCAATCTCGGGAGATGGGGAGAGGGCCCAGGGAGGGACAATTTTCTGAATCTTTGATGACATCCAACAACTTCTGGAGAGCGTGGTTCATTGATTTTCCTTCTCTAAAGTCAAACTGGTGGGATGAAGCACATTTTGTTTATTTAGAGTAAAGTTGACTCTTTGGGGGGAGCAACAGTTTTTCTAATAATTTTCGTACAATCGGGAGAAGGGAGATCGGTCTGTAAGAGTTTATGCTACTCTTTTCTTTTCTTTTTCTGTGGAAGAGAACTAACCGTCCTGTTTTGAAATGCGTTGGGATTTTTTTCAGATCTAAGCATTTATTCATGAATGTATTCAGAAGTTCAGGAAAGTTGGTGTAGATATTTGACAAATTACTGATTCAATTCCATCAAATACATTGGCTTTGCTTTTGGGTAATCTTTTGAGAATATTATTGATTTTTATTTTGCTGAAGCTTTCTTCAGAACATGAAGGGGTAAATGAAATATCAGTTTGTTCTCCTGCAGCTTCAGGGTGAAGTTGTTATAGTATCTTTTCTGCAAAAGCTTTTGCATTTCCGCTAAATATGTCCCCCAGCATGTTAAAAATTACAGCAAGTACCGAAATTTCGCATGTAATTTCATAACAAGAACTATAAATCTGAATCGAAGTTAAAACCAAATCCATCAAAGAGTTGTCCGTATCTTAGTTTGGATATTTGTGTGAATGTGATAGCAATAACTGAAAAACGCTAGATCGCTGAATTTCAAAATGTTTCAGCCAGAAGTGTAGATGTACATGAAACTTTCGACACAAACGTTGAAAGTGATATTAGGATGCATAATCGATGCTCTGTACTACACTATACTTACTAACGCTATAATGCAGGTATCCAAAAAACCAAGTGCATATGTATAGTAGTTTTCGAAATATTTACAAAAAATTGCAAATTCCCACAGTTGTCATGCAACGTTGACTTTTGAGGGACCGTATAGTATATTAATTAGTATTTATCGGTCTACTTTTAATGGAACACGATCTTCATATAATACATTCCGAAATATCGTCAAAAGTTTCTAACACTCATTTAACATGGGAAACGTCATTTTTCAAAACTCTATCACTCTCGAAATTATCATCACAACTGTATAAAAATTTATGGGGAGGCAAATTTCATGACGGGGAATCGATTCAGAGAAAAGCAATTGATAAGAGTGAAGGAAAAATTTCAAGTTTGTTGTTAATTAACTATGCTAAGTACCTCAGTTAATCAGTTTTTTTATCTGAATAAACCTGTCATCTTGAGCCATGAGCATCGACACTAGTTTTGTGAAGATACGATAATATATACCAGAATTACAGAGATGTTCCATTCATGTCGTTGGCAACTGTACATTATAAAAGAATATTATATGGGTAATTTTGCTGTGTTTGACTGAAGCAATTAATTGAAAACGACTTCAATTCATTCAAAATATCATATGAGTTTTGCATCACGATAATACACCAACACATATGCGATTTTATTAGTCGTGACTTGTCGACAGGTATTCACCTGGTAAGGTAACATGTGACCTTTTCTATTTCGACGGTTGAAACTTCATATTCGTAGCCTCAGTTTTTAGTTTATTGATTTGATAAAGAAAATGCGCTAAGAACCCTTAAGGAGTTTACGAAATCGCCTTTGAGGTTTGTTTTGAGGATTGGACAGAACGTTGCTAGAACGGCATTGCAATCGGATGAGATCCCTTTTAAAGAGATGTAATAATTATTGACCAACAAATTGATTCCCTTTATTTTATGGCACAATTCCTGATGATTTCTATTACCATAGTAGTATTATATTTCCGTGTTTTTATTTAATTCTTTTGCATTAACATAAATTTTGTTATTTTATGTTTCAATTTGTAAATATTTTTTGGTAACGTTTTGTTCCTTCTAAAGATCTTAAGTTTATGTATCTAATGATTATTAGAAAGAAAAAAAATCTAAATATCATTGAATGAAAAATTTCCTACAAATTTCTATTATCGAAAGACTTTGCAAGAAAAAATCATTTACCATCATCCTTCAAGCTCTCAAGTCCTTTGACATCTATTAACTGCAACCTTTCGGCATTCAGGAGCAACTGTGTTTCTATAAATCCCACTATATTTCAATTCTAACTTGAGTATTAAAACATATGCCGCGTGTGTGTGTGCTACCGGTATCCTGTCATCTTTTCCTCCATCCTTACAGTTTCGTCAAATATTTAAATCATATAATTGTTTCCACTGCTTATTCCATTTTTAAGCACATTGACTTCTTTAACTCCAATGTAGATTTACATTTATCCAAAGTTTGATTCAGCACACTTTCTTAAAATGTTTTTGAACTCGAGTTCAATTCAATGCTGTGATTTCTATTTTCTTTGTCCAATTAAATGAATTTCAGTATAACTCGAGAGTTTCTTTCCTTTTAGTTATTTTGACTAAGAAAATTGGAAAGAAACTTTTACTCTTCAAAAATATTTTATTTAAAAAATGTTGACAGTCAGCTCTTTTGGAATGATATTGTGATTAGGCTTTGTTAGAAACATATTTCGGTCACCAAATTTATTTTTTTAAAAGCGAGAACTTGCCAAATATAGCTTTCAACTAACACGATAAGGTCTAAAGATTGCTGATATTAATTGTTGGCGAAAGTTTTGCGAGGAGACCTTCCGGTGTTTCAAGCCTAACCAATATTTTAAATATTTTTTGATACTGTTTTTGGAAATTTAGTTACTTTTAGTTAACCAAAGCGAAAATTCTGCACATTTTACACTCCATTCCTAAATTATTTTATTTCTTGGATTGTTGAAATTAACTTGTCCGGAGTCAAATTAAGAGATGTGATATGTATAGGTTAGCTTCTTAAAATAGAAATTTACAGTCATTAGGGAGCTGTGCATCCGTGACGTCAAAATGTCCATATTTTTTTTCTTTTAACTTAAATCGTAAACAAGCAACCTGTTTTAACGTGAATTGAGTATACTAGGTCGGCAAGTCGATATAAAATCTTATACAATGATATCTTTTTCATCGCTATAGGATTTGTATTAGTTGATAAAAAGGGATATTGACAACGGAAATAATATATAAGATGACGTCGAGGTTTTGTAGCTTTTACTGTCGGATAATTTTTTGTTGTTAAATTTGGCGTGCGCAAACAATTAGTTCTTAAAGCTGAATACTAAAATACTTCATTCAAAAGAAGGCTACGAAAAATGTATTTCCATTTGGTCATAAATGCCTATTTTAATGACAATTGTCAAACAACAAAAGTGAAATTTTAAATGGGTATGCATTCCAAAAAAATTGTTTAACAACCAATTAAGCTGATATTCCGCGTGTACAATCCGGTCGCCAAGGGCGGCTAGATACATAATAAATGCAACTGAAAATCCATTTTCAACTTTAATAGCTTTAGTTTCCATTTAAACATTTGGAGATTCGCAATAGATTTTTTCCTATTAAACTGGTGGAGTATCGCAAATTTTAATATTTAATCAGAAAAAAATCTATGAATGCTTTGAAAAATGATAATTCAGAGGTTTCAATTATACTTGTTGGATGGAATACAATACGACATAAATCATTGAAAAAAAACATAAAAAAGCCGCAGTTCGACTCCGCGCCTTACATCTTTCGTGAAAACGTCAAAATAAAATTATAATACAAGTGTTTCGTATTTCTATGTAATTTAAATATCAATATCTTTAATATAATATTTACAAGTAGCATAATGGGTACAGAATAGATAAATCACAAGTTTATCCTATGTAGCAAGGGTCTGTGTAATTGTGATTTATATATTCTCTAACCATTATACTACTATGTGTAAATATTGTACTAAAAAGATTGATAATTAAATTACATATTAATACGAAAAACTTGTTTTATGATTTTATCCCGACGTTTTCATGAAAAATCTACGGCGTGGACCCGAACTGCGACTTTCTTATGTTTTGTTTAAGGTAGAGTTTATGGCACCATTTGTTGACAGTATATAGAACTACATTTAGCGTAAGAGCAGTAAAGCATTATATACTACAAATGTTCAGATTTCCTGTAATAAACAAATTTTAATATAATGTTTCTTGTACGTATTGTCAAGTATTCTGTAAGTTTCGTAAAATTCGAAATAAAACTCTACATGTTATAATCAAAAAACATGCGGAGTTTGAAATTTTCAATTTAATACCGATTTTCACTTATATTCTGATGAATAATTTTATTGTCTCACTTTGTGGGTCCTAGTAATACTCCTCAATATCTTTAAAATGTCACCAGAATCATCCTCCTAGCTAAACGCGTTTCCATGCTACACTTAGATATAACCTTACATAAATCTAATTCATAACAATCATGCGCATGCGCCTACACTGGTACGAGGACTTCACATGTAAAGCAAATATTATGCGAGAAACTCATAGAGATATGATCTATTCGTTGTGGGGTTAACCATTATTAGTCTCTCAGTTATTAGCGATTCAAATCTGACGGTAATTTGTTACACAGGAAAGTTCAACCAACTATCACTTTAACGAGCGTAAAGACAATTTCACGTTAAAATCATGATAAATTTTATCATCTTTACAAAATCTTTTCGTATAAACGTTTTTAAAATATTTATCTTCGTTTATTTTCAGTTGCACATGAAATAACCAGTGGTAACTGTTTCAAATAAAAAAAAAACTCACCAACGCACTTTCCATCAACAGCAAAATATCCTGGTTTGCAAATGCATTTTTTCTGTTGGAACAATCCTGAAAAAGTGCAGTTCGAATCTGGGCCGCATTCACAAGCTGAAAGTACAAATGAATTTGAGAAAATGTTTATTTAAGAAATATAGACAATAAAATTTTCACATTCAGTGTGTTCAAAATCAGATTAGGAAACCTTTTTATATATCGAGGTAAATCTACTGCTGGGACACCGCGATTACCAGAGTTGTCAAGTTAGAATTCCCTTCTAAGGGGAGACATCATTCACAATCAATGAATAGCATCATAAACGGTGACCCTACTGATTTGGAGAACGATCTCGTCACCATTACGTTGTAGAAGGTGGTGTGACGGACACTCCTGGAGTTTTCAAAATATACGATACGAAGATGCTTCGTATACGGCTTCTAACAGTGCCAATGTTTTGAGATTTTTCTGTATATAATATATCTACTGTTAGTAAAAATGTTCATAATCTACTACATTTAATGCAATTATAATATTTCATTTCATTAGTCAATCATTTCATCTTTTAGAACCATTCCGTCTCTTAAATGATACACTTTTGGTCGCATATTCTTTGGAATAAAAAACATTATTTTAGTGCTGTCGAAGACATTTTCCGTCTTGACAAATTTTTTATGATCAACCTTTGTTTTAAGAAAATGACTACCTTGTACACGAGAAGCCGAAAAATAATGAACGCTGTAAACTAACAACCACTGTTTAGAATGGCCTGAATACACTTGAACAATGATAGTTTGTTTGACGAAGGATAAAGATTACTGATGAGGCTTGTATCAGTGCGACTGCTTTGTGAATGTTTTGTAAAAGCTGTCTACTACATTAACTGTCACTAAAAGTATTCATCATCAACTGTATTTAATGTAACTCTAATAATTTTACTCTAGTCCATAATTTCGTCTTTTGAAAAGGTTCATGTTCTTAAAATGCTGCATTTCCAGACATACTCTATAATTTAAAAAGTTTATTTTCGTTCTTTTTTTATCACATTTTATATCTTGACCGGAATGTTTCTAATCACTCTCTGCTTTTCTGACAATAATAGCCTTGTACATGAAAGCCAAAAAACAAATGACTGAGCGATGCGAGGTTTATATTTTAATTCGACTGTTCAGCATTTTGTCTGTTTGTATATTTGTTTGTTACGCAATCACGATCAAACACTTTGTTCGATTTTCTTCGAATTTGGAAGGAATGTGCCTTGCAGAAATAATAAACCTTATAATATATAAGGATTTTTACTTTTTGAATTCAAGATGTTAGCCGTTTAACTCATTTCAACGTTTTGGCGAGATTTGCCCAATTAAAGCATTTGAATCATTTTGCAAAGGTCAGACATGTAAATGAAATTTTCTTCACACTGATAAAAGCAGGTATTTAATAGATTTTTGTTAATACCGATGAAACATTCATTTCATTGAAATTCTTTAATAATTATTAATGTAAAAATTTGTGCAAATAATTATCATTGATAAAATATGAAAAGAGAGACATAAGATCATAGTACCAGATTGAGTTGTTTTTTTTTTTCGCTGTTTAGTTTCTCTAATGTTGTTTTTCTGTTTACGTCAAACAATTGAAGCAATAGAATTTTGTGTTTGGTGAAAGAAAAAATAACATAAAATATTACTAATATTTAGCGCTGTGAGAGTAATTGCAATGAAATATCACAAAGAAAATCTATTTAGAGGAAGATGTCTCATAGAAATTTCCGAGACACGGTAATGTTATCAGCCGAGGTAAAAAATAGTTTACGAAGTAAGAATGACGGTTTTATTGTAAGAAATAATAGTTGATTTGAACAGCGGCACCATTCTTGTTAACATCACGAAAAGAATCTTCTCAAACAATTCCGTCTTTCCCAAGAAATATTCAATATATTGACCACAATTTTTTAGGTAATTCTTTACAACCACTAAACAAAACTCTATTGATTCAAGTGAATTATTGTCAAATTTCAGGTTATTCTAACCATTCTTAATTAACAAAGCTTAGAAATAGCAGCTTTAAAATTATAAGCACCGTGTGAAAATCAGATTATTCTTTCGAAGAAAATTGTTTCAAATTTTAATCATTTAAATCCATAAATGCAGTTGGATATATTTCAAGTTAATCATTTAAAGTAGTTACAACTGTTCCATGAAATAGAGTAACTGTGCAATATGTATTGTTCAGGAAGGACTGAGATATCTGTTTCCAACACAAACATGTAGAGATTCAACGACTGCTGATATCAATTTTAAAGAAGAAATAGAGCAAACTAACAAGTTCATAGTACAACGGATGGCATACTTATAATGATGCAAATATTTCTGTTAATTGTGGAGAGACTGGTCAACTTTGGAAGTAACAAAATCAAGCAAAAAAAATTAAGCAAGAGAACATCATTGCATTACACAACCTTCGTGGGGGGTTGGAGCTAATTTTATTTTAAAGAAGCACTTGGCGATGGAAGCGTAATACATCATTTATTGATGTATTTCAAGGATTGTATTGATGTATTTCAAGGAATCTTTGATTTTAAAATTTGCTCTCATTTAATATGATTAGATTTTCCATTTATTTACAATTTCGTAGCTTAACATGCAGCAGCACGATTCTCATTTTCCATATTTTACAACACGAAGGAAAAACTGATTTTTTTCAAACCCAGTCACAAAATGGCGAAATTTTTTCACATCAGTATATATTGCAGAGTCTCATGTTCATACCAGATGTGAAAAAAATGAGAAATATTCGTTATTGGTTTTTAAAAAAATCATTTTCTCATTCCTGTTGTATAATTTGAAAATTGAGAGAGATGGTGTTGCTTGTTGAGCGACAATTTTCCAATATTTTGCATAATTTTTACAAATATCGTTATTTATAGATTCTTAACTTTACTCCAGCACACATTTTTTTCGTATATAATTCAATTACCTTTAAATAAATTTTATTTTCTGAAATTATAGTCTCATGATCTCTGATTTTTTCTTGCAGTTTTTGCAATCACCTTACTTTTGTTCATTCTGTTTATAATGGTCTGATTTAGAAGGCCTGTATAAAACCTTTTGACTAGTTCCAAATAGCTGCTCAATCGATTTTTCACTTAATTCATGATGAGCTAGTTGTTTGAAATTGTGTACAAGCTTTGCGTTCGTTCTATGACGATACACATACAATTTCAATATCTTCAGAAATTAATTGTCAGTTAATCGATTATTTAATTTATTTTTATCCTAAAAAACTGGATCCATCTTGTAGGGAATTTCAGAAAAACTAATTATACGAAGTTCTATAAAATTTAAGGTAAAAACAGTATTACAGAAATAGAAAAATCCACGTCTTACTACAGTAATAAAATTGTTTTTTGAAAAACTTTTAATAATAAATTATTTTTTTCCTTTGAAAACGAAACTTGTAATTTTTTTTGCATGAACAATTCAATCTTCAGGAAGAAATCATACAGTGTAGAAAAACTTCAAAAGTAAGTCTTCTCACAGCATTAAACCTAATATTTCTGTTGAAAAACCTTCGATTAAGTTATACATCTTTTGTTGGGTCTGGTTAGCACTCGCACTTAGTAAAAGGTCTGTTGTAAGTAAATACCTTATTAAAAGCTTAAACAAAAATGGATAACGAAACTATTATTTTAATATTATTAATCAATGCTTAGGAGTTTTTGCATTGCTTTGCAACAATTACGCAGATTTGTGGAATAAATATTTTAAGGGTACTCTTAATCAAAAGTTGAATTTCAAAGCCATATTAAATTTAAATTTAATAAATTAAACAAATGAATTTTTATTCGCTGATATATTTTTCTGAGCTGGTGAAAAGTTGAAATAAAATACCTTTGCAGGAGGTTCCTCTAGAATTTCCGTATCCTGGATCACACTTGCAAATGTGTTTTCCACCTTCGTTTACACAATTTCCATTTTTACAAAGGCAAGCTGAAAAAGAGAGAAAATCAAAGTGCAAAAATACGAAAAGGCTGGTGAATCAAAAACTTCCTTAAAATCAAAAATTTTTTTCTAGAAAAATTATTTCTCAAAAAATATGTGATCTCTCGCCTTAATGTTTTAATAGCATGATTGTTCTGTAAACAATCTTGATTAGATATGATCTAAAATATTATAATAAAGAGGGGTGGGTACACGGGGCATCTCTTGCAGCTTCTTAAAATGAAGCAGAAGTACTTTAAATTATACTTTACGTCTATTTGTGATATTTTGAATTATCTGTAATTTTTTGATATTTTTTAATCAATCGTGGTGAATACATCAAAAATTCTGACTGTCAAACTTCGCATTCCGAAATTTCTGCATATGCTATTCTAAAATATTAACAGACTAAGCTCTTAAAATATTTACTAAAATAGCAGAGAAAACATTTATTCTGATATCGGCGATGTCCCTTCCTGAGGGTTAGAAGTAATTCGACTGTATTAGGTAGTGAAAACAGCGGAGTGGCAAAGAACATCGTTAGAGGGATGAAACCAGTTGTATATTTATTCCGAAAGCTGCAAAAATATCATGTAAAAGTTTCAAAATTAGTTTAAATTGTTGCCAACTCTTGACGCTGTGCGCTTCTGTTATAATAAGGATCAGAGAATAAGGCTACATATTTTCCTTTGCAAGAAATCGTAAGATGGCACGTACGAAAAGTAGAATTTTCGTGTTCTCTGTGTAGTAATGTATTGGAAATTGTCGCAAATGTCTCAAGGATCAACTCTTCAAGCTTGTCTAGTGCTACAGGATTGTTACGGAAAACATTTTGTGGTGGAACGATTACAGCGTACGGCAATATCTGTTGGCAACATTTGTGAATAGTTTTGAAACTTAAGTATGAGATTTTTAAGGCTTTGAAATTAAATGTACAGTCCGTCAAAAAGAAACGGAACGCTGCTCCTTATTCGGACACCAATTATCGCACAATAAAACTGTAAATGTCTCCCGCCGTATAAATGTTTCCTCTAAAAGTTTATGCAATATTTTTTCGTTCAAGGTTTGTCTTCTTATTAAGATTTACACAAACTCAATTTTTTGAAATGGCGTTACTTAATTTTGAGTACGTATCCAGATTCGCTAGATTAAATTAGCTCGAATACATATAATATTTTGTAATTTTGAGTAAACGGTTGATGAGTTTTGAATAATTGAAAGTTGGAAATACTAATTTTAAATGACCATGTTGGTTTTTTAGATAATCAATATTTTACAATAATTCTTTTTTATATTAAAATACTTGATAAACAATATAAAAGGTATGCAGTTTTTAAAAAATTAATGTATATTTTATAATTTTCATTAATTTATAAATTTATAAGTTAAACATTTTTGAATAGAAACAAAAATAATTTTTATGCCAATCAAAGGAGCATAATCTAAAACCTCACTCTCAATTTTACAAAAGGATTCGCTGACAGAAAAAAAAATCTCTGAAATTAAACGGAAAACAAAGCATGTCTTCCGATGTTGCTTTATATTATGAAAAATTTTCTTCTTAAAAAAGTGTAAAGTTGAATAAGAAACGAAAAAAAAATCGATACGTGTAACAGATTCTACTCTTCTTACCTTTCAAGAAGCAGTTTTCATTTTAGTTTAAGCCACTAAAATGAAAAATGAAAGCCGTTTATGGTTGTAGAATTGTTTTGTAAGATCTTAAATTGATAAACATACAAAGAAGCAAAAGTCTTTATAAAGTATGAATTAATGTATTATAAAATGCATGACTAAATAAAACATTAGTCAATGAAATAATGTAGTAATTTCTTATGTGTAAATAGTACAGACTATTGTGTAAATAGTGAGACTTGGACAAAATGAATTTAAAAAAAAAATTAAACAAAAGCTTAAAATTTTTCGATAAATTAATCGTTTTAATTTAAGACTATTACTGGTAGAAAGCGATTAATTATGGACGAGTTTCGTGTTTTGTTTATTTATATTTAAAATGCGGTGACTACGTAATTCCGGTGCTCTGCTAAGTCAATGGAATCTTCTAAGCGAAAGTTCAAAAGCCACGCAAATAAAGTCAATGTTTTTTATGTAAGGAAAAAAAACCAGAAAACTCGTCCCCCCAGTTGCTTTCACATCACCTTCTGAAGAGAACCTTGTTCCAGGTAAGTGTTCGTTCAATTTTGGAAAAAGGAAATTGTCACTGGGCCATCGTGAATTCATCCGACGCAAACGCTCTGGCATGTTGAGTGATGGTGTCATTCTCCGGCATGGCAATACCCATATGCTCGAAAAGCTTAAGAATTTCTGCAAAAGTTCAAGTGGTAAGTTTGGAGCCACCCCAAAATACAGCTCAGATTTGGCACAAAATCTGGTTTCCATACACTTATCAGGAACAAGGTTCTTTTCAAACAGACATCTGTAAACGTTGGCTAAATGGCCAGAGGCGTGATTTTTACAAAGCAGGGTGAAAAAAATTGGTAATGCGCTCAGATAAATATCTAAAAATATTTTCTTCGGCAAATATGCCACTTGTAATCTTTATACTTGTAATGTTTTTTCGGAATACATCCTCGTGTATAAATGCAGATGTTGGTTTCAATACTGCTTCAGAAAGACTCCAGAATATTAGTTCTACGTATGGTTACACTTTACGTTTGCATCAAAGTAATTTCCACAATTTAATTTACAAGTAGGCTCATCAACTCTGATATCACATATGTAATTCGCACTTTTCTCTTCGCAGTTCAGGGTGCAACAGCCTTTAATTGCAGTTTTGTCTCGCATTGTACCTCCGTTTAGATTCACCGATCTCACTGCATTTCTCAGTATAAAAAATAATTTTATATAAAATTTAATTCGGTATGTGAGAAGATCAAACTCACATATTTAATGTGAGTTTGATGAATGGATTTGAATGGATTTGTGTTGGAACTTACATTGATATATTTTTCTAGAAAAATCTCTTCATAAACCAGCAAAGAGTACTAACTAAAGTTTCATGTAAACGGATACTCAGTTCCTTTATCCATTGCATTAACCCTCTGAATGTGCAACTTTTTTATATAACTATTTATGTGAAACGTTTGCAAGAGTGTTCAAATACTGTTGAGCCAGGCGAATTATGTATATAGCAAAGCTTTATTACTAAAATATGATCTAACGATAAAATTATAGAAAGAAAACACCCACCTCCTGACGTTCTGACCGTTTTTACAGTGCGTTTTTCTGATAGGAATTCTAAATTTTAATGTTAGATTTATATTACCATTAATTTCTTAATTTCAATTAGTGTTGATTGGATACGAAAAGAGCCACATAGAAGCAATTTTTTTTAAAAAAATTCGTAACAGGATACTCTATTTATTGTAACACCGAAATATGAAATTTTTAAACACTAAATACTAGTAAATAATAAAAATAAAGTTTTTAAAAAACGGTTATGAAAACTTTATTATTTTTAACATTGATTACAGAAGCAACGCAACTAAGCGTAGCTGGGAAATCGCAAACCAGTTCAAAAGTGCGCATTTTTATAGATAGCTGTTTTCGTAAGTTGTTTAAGAGGTAAGTTGGTAAGAGGTAAGAGGTAAGTAAGTTGTTAAGATTCAAAAGCTACATTGTGTCAATAATTATTGTTTCAGCTTAAGTACCTGTTGTGCAACGAATGGTTGAATTCTGCTTAGAATGCTACACACTTAGGTACAATTATCAGCGGTGAATCAGAAATCCACTAAACGGTATTTTCTTTCCGATTGCATAATTGCATCCAATTTCTAATAAGTGAATTTCTGATAATAATGAGAAGAATGATTTAATTTCTTAATTGCTAATTTAATTAAGAATCGAGTTATTTAGAAAAAAAGCAGAGTACTGTCGCAGGTTCCGGAATTGTCAACATATCCAGGAAGGCAATCGCATACTTTGATACCCATCCGGTTATACCGGCACTACTTTGAGTATTCACCACAATTACAATCTGGAAAATAAATGATAAATGAATTAATTTATAAAATATAACATCATAAAATCAGATATGCTTTTTTGGTACCTCGTATAACAACTATATAAAGAAATTGTGTTATAATCGTCAAGAAATTCGAACTCGAAATTTGGATGAATTTCCACGATTTAGACCTTCATGAGTTTGAAAATATAATTTTTGGAATTACGTCGACCTGTTTGTCTGTGAATACGATTAACGCACTTACTGAACGAGCTACACTGATGAAATTTAGACCGTGATTTTGACACTATAATTGCAGATTTCTCTCAGATTTTGAATGGAATCCTTGGATGGGAGATGTCTGTATGTCCATCCGCGTGCATTTGAACACAAAAACTCGAAATTGCAGAGAGAAACAGATGGAAATTGGATACTTTCTTGTTTAAGCGGCCACCAAGATTGAATCACTAAGCAAACGAGATATCGCCATGGTGGTGGTACTATCTGGCCAAAAACCTTTGCAATCCTATAAAAAGGTCGGTACACTAAAAGTCGTGTCACTTTTTTGCTCGCGTATTTACGTGTTGCTTTTTTTCTTAAATTCGAATTGGTTTTTGAAAAGTATTACTTATTTTTCTGTGAATAAACCTGAGTGGGAACCGAGCAGATTTTTTAAACTTAAAAAAACATCCTACGGCTTCGCTAGCCGTGGGAGCCGGAACATAGTAGCTTCGCTAGAACATTGAACTTACGAGCTTGGCGAAATCCGAAGGTCTCCAAGTACTCTCGGTGGCTACTTTAACACTTTAATAGCACACCACACCGCCGTCTTTAGAGCTCATGTGGCTCCTATCCGTTTTGGTATAGACGTAGGTTTTGCACTTTATTGAGTTGCAAATAAAAAAGAAGAAAAAAATACAGCATACAGAAGAATGGCAAATGAAGAAATTACAAAGCTGGTGTTTATACATACAATTGACAACAAAATAAAGGAATATATACAATGTCTTAATTATCACGTTTGAATGAAATAAAAATGCTGAATGAAGATAATGAAGAATAACGCGAAAAGGCCTACATCAATGTATAGGTTTTTGAGTAACGTAGTTAAAATGGAGAATCATTGCGTGTTAAATGTGGAATGCTAGGAAAAGTGAGATTACTAGTAAAGAATTATTTCTTTATTTATTTCAAGAATAGCGCACTACAGAGAAAACTCCATTTACAGAGTGCTATAAACAACAAACACACAAAGAACAAGAGCGAAAACGAGTATATAAAAAAATGCGCTAGAAAATAAAAAGTTGAAACCGGAGAATACACAAAATCATAAAAATTTTGCAAATGCATATATAAATGAAAACAAAAACCACATAATCACAAAAACATTAAAACATACTATGATTTTGAAAGTGATATTTTTTTTTTAAATTAAAAGATCATTTCCAAAAGGCAAGGATTAAAAAGTCAAAACACACAAGCACCGAATCCTCTGAAAACACAACAGGAGTTAAAACGCTTAAAGACAAAAATACACACTTGAGATAAAAATAAATTGCAACACGGCGCAAAAAAACAGAGTACATAAAGAAACATTAAAAACAATGATCGAATACATAAGAAAACGGAAAATCAAAACACATAAAAATCTAAAAAGTTGTAAAAAGGCAAAATAAAACACATCGTGTATTTAAAAACTGTAAACATTTTGATTTAAAAGCACCAAGAGACATATTAAAAATGTCAAGTTCATCAGAGAAATTGCTAAAATTTTATAAAATTTATATAACGAGAACCTGTTATTATAATTATATTTTGAATATAAAGTTGGAAAGGAACTTTGGTATCTTAATAATCTGGCAGGTACAGCGAAATCTATAGAGCTCAGTATATCATAAGAATCGATCAAAACATTAATCACTTTATAAAAGAAAAGAACTCAAGAAACATCTCGTCTGGAACAAAACTAGGTATATTAAAGATAAGAGATTACTAGAAAAGAAGGACTTAGTATCTTCAGTGTATTGAAATCAGTATAAGCTAGAATATTTGTTCAAAGGCAGTTGAGTAATTATTCCAGTTGGATCATGTTTTCATTGTCTATTATGAATTTAATCATGTTTATTATTCTTTTTCTTGAAATTGGATTCTCAAGAACTCTTTAGTACCACACACTTTCAAGTGAAGTAGAAGGTTTCCTAATACGCTAAAAGAGAGTCAGTGGGCAAGGTGTCGCATAGTGGATGGGATCTCCGACTTCACCGCAGGCGCTGGTGTCACTGTCCGATAAATGGAAGCAGTTAAGGAATGAAGGGAATGGAGAGTGTCTTATGACAAACAGAATTTCGTCACGTGTCCAGAAGGCTGGTTTTAGTTGAATTGCTTTGAGCACTTTATGAACAGGACGTCCAGTGTTTCCATTATCTCAAAGATTTTGCAGTTTTTTTTAAAAAACCATTCTTGTAAATGTTCTTTATCTTCTCATCGAGAATTTAGAGCTTTCACTACAATGCCTTCTGTGATGCCTTTTTGGCGAGAGTATTGGCTTCTTCATTACACCGATAGCCAATATATGCTTTGATTCATCTAACTAGAATATTTCGATTGTGTGTGAGAAGGGACTGGATATCTCGGGCAAGTTGATGAGGGGTATGAGGATCAAACACTGCCATTACAATCGAAAGGCTATCTGTCCAACTTTTAGTTATTTCGTTCCCTGGTTCTGTTGTATGGTTCTGTTGTTGATATGTGATTTATGATATTAAATAATGAAGGATGGGTGAAAAGGCTCTTGATTGTTTCCTGTATAATCCTTTTTCTGATAGGAGAGACCTTCAAATTCTATTTGTTTTCTCATAAACGTGACACTGATGTTTATTGCTTCATCTTTTGCTTTAAGATGTGATGGCATGATACCCGTAATAGTTTGCAGAGCTGATGTTGGAGGGGCTCTCTGTAAGAGACGGAAATGTAAAGGAGGAAGAGCCTCTGTACTGAGGCCAGGTTTTTTCAATCTGGGAGATGCAGTGAGGACCCAAGTACTAGCCCCATAAAGGAGCATCCTCTATGTAACTGTTTGGTGGAGTATACTTTTGAATTTTTGTTGTAGTCCCCATCCTGGCCTTCCTATACGGCAGAGTTGTTTGTATTGGCTGACTGCTTTAACCTCTTGCTCTTGAAAGTGTGAAATCAAATTTAATTTTTCATCTAATATAACTCCCATGTATTTTAGAGATGTTAATCTTTTTATCGGTTGGGAGTTCCATATGACGGTTGGGCCCCCGGACAATTTACCTATTAACAAATATTGTGATTTTTCTATTGATATATTAAATTGATCTTTTCAGTCCAAATCTTATATTTTCGAGAGCGAAACTTGTGTGCTGTTTCAGTTCCCGGAGGGTTCTCCCACTGATGACAAAAGCAAAATCGTCCGCGAATGCCTGTAAATGAATTTGCTTGGGCCAATCTGTTTTCAAAATTTCATCTGCGACAATATTCCAGAAGAGAGATGTGCAAGATCCTTGTGGGCAGCCTTGCGTTTGTTTCCACACTTCTGGCCATCACTAGTTTGGATTACCACTTTGCGATTTGATTGGATGTCTTCTAGTGTTTCTGAAATGTTTGGTTTCGTGTAGATCTTTCTTAATCCTTTTTCTATTATGTCAAATTTATAAGTTATTAAACGCGCCTTGGATGTCTAGTGAAATAAATATGACATAGTATTCTCGTTTCTCGGTATCTTCGATGGCATCCAACTACTTCCGGAGAGCGTGGTTAATTGATTTTTCTTCTCTAAAACCCAATTAGTATCAACGAGGCACATTTTGTTCATTTAGCGTGAAGTTGACTATTTGGAGAAACAGTTTTCTAATAATTTTTCTAGAATCGGAAAAAAGGAGATCAGTCTGTCAGAGTTTATACTACTATTTTCTTTTCCTTATTTGTGGAAGAGAACTATCAGTCCTGTTTTGAAAGGCGTTGGGATTTTTTTCAGATCTGGGTATTTATTCATGAATGTAGTCAGAAGTTCAGGAACGTTGGTGTGGAAATTCGACACAAATACTGAGTCAATTCCTTCAAATCCAAGGGCTTTGCTTTTGGGTAATCTTTTGAGAATAGTATCGATTTTTATTTTGCTGAAGCTTTCTTCAGAATATGAAGGGGTAAATTAAATATCAGTTTGTTCTCCTGCAGCTTCGGGATAAAGATGTTATAGTATCTTTCCTGCAAAAGCTTTTGCATTTCCGGTAAATATGTTTACCAGCATGTTAAAATTTACAGCAAGTTCCAAAATTTCGCATGTAGTTTTATAACAAGAACTGTAGATCTGAATCGAAGTTTAAACCAAATCCATCAAAGAGTTGAACGTATCTTAGTCTGGCTATTCGAGTGAATGTGGTAGAAATAACTGAAAAAAGCTGGATCGCTGAATTTCAGAATTTTTCAGGCCAGAAGTGTAGATGTACATCAAACTTTCGACTCAAACGTTGAAAGTGATCTCAGGATGCATTATAGATGCTCTGTACTACAATATACTTACTAACGTAATGATGCAATTATCCAAAACCCCATGGGCATATATTTAGTAGTTTCCGAAATATTTACAAAAAACTGAAAATTCTCACTGTTGACATGCTACGTCCACTTTTTGATGATCGCATTATATTAATTAGTAGTTATAGGTCTACTTTTCATGGAACATGATCTTCAAGAAAAGTAGAGCGATAAATGCAAATAAATAAAATCATGCGACGCTCTCAAAAAGTGAGCGTTTCATGTCAACAGTGGGAAATTGTAGTTTTTTGTAAATATTTCGGAACCTACTATATAAATGCACTTGAATTTTTGGATACAGGTATTATAACGTCTCAGACTAACGACTCAGTCATGTCAAAATTTCAATATACAATTCACTTTATTTTCACAGACATAATATATATTTTTAAAAATTTTTAATATGTTATTTTTATTGTTATTGTTAAAAATATATATTGTTATGTTATTATAAATATATATGTTATTGACATTTTTTCCTGATTTAATGTAAATAATTAGTGTTCTTTTAGTGAGTGAAAAGAAGTTTTGAGAAATATATATTGCTTTCCGAAATATCGTCAAAAGTTCCTAAAATTCATTTAAGATCGGAAACGCCATTTTTCAAAAATCTATAACTCTCAAAATCATCATCACAACTGTAAATAAATTTATGGGGATGCAAATTTCATGAAGGGTAATCGATTCAGCGAAAAAAAATGATAGGGGTAATGGAAACATTCCCAGATAGCTGTTAATTAACTCAGGTAATTAGTTTTTTTTATCTGAATAAACATGTCCTCTTGAGTCATTAACATGGATACTAGTTTTGTGAAGATGCGATAATATATACCAGAATTACAGAGGTGTTCCATTAATTTTGTTGACAACTGTACATTATGAAAGAATATTATTTGGGTGATTTTGCTGCGTTTGAATGAAGCAATTAATTGAAAACGACTTCAATTCTGTCAAAATAACTTTTGAGTTTTTAATAACGATAATGCACCATCTCATATGTGATTTTATTATTCGTGAATTGCCGACAAAAAAATTTAAAAAATGGCTATACAAATTTTGTATTGAATATTGGTTGAAACTACATATTCGTAGCCTCGGTTTTGAGTTTATTTATTTGATAAAGAAAATGCGGTATGAACCTAGCAATAAGGGGTTTACTAAAACTCCTTTAAGGTATGTTTTGAGGTTTGGACAGAACGTTGGTAGAAGAGCATTACAATCGGATGAGATCCCTTCTAAGGAGATGTAATAAATGTTGACCAATAAAGGGCCACCCTTTATGTTATGGCACAATCCATGATGATTTGTTTACGACAGTAGCATTATATTTCCTTGTTTTATTCGATTTCGTAAACTCCTTAAGGATTCATAGCGCATTTTCTTTATCAAATCAATAAACTAAAAACTGAGGCTACGAATATGTAGTTTCAACCGTCGAAATAGAAAAGGTCACATGTTACCTTACCAGGTGAATACCTGTCGACAATTCACGACTAATGAAATCAAATATGTGTTGGTGCATTATCGTGATGCAAAATTCATATGTTATTTTGAAAGAATTGAAGTCATTTTCAATTAATTGCTTCAGTCAAACGCAGCAAAATCACCCATATAATATTCTTTTATAATGTACAATTGCCAACGAAATGAATGGAACATCTCTGTAATTCTGGTATATATTATCGTATCTTCACAAGACTAGTGTCGATGCTCATGGCTCAAGATGAGAGGTTTATACAGATAAAAAAAATGATTAACTGAGGTACTTAGCATAGTTAATTAACAGCTAACTTGTAATTTTTCCTTTACTCCTATCAATTGCTTTTCTCTGAATCGACTCCCCGTCATGAAATTTGCCTCCCCATAAATTTTTATACAGTTGTGATGATAATGCCGAAACGTTGCAGTTAAAAGATGTCAAAGGACTTGCCCAGATAGCAATTTTAGTTTGCAGCAAGCTTGCAACAAATTTGACATGACAAACTACAAGCTTGAAACAAGTTTGACATGACAAGAGTGCAAGCTTGAAACAAGTTTGACATGACAAGATTGCAAGCTTGCAACAAGTTTGAAACAAGTTAACGCAAGCTTCGAAGTCACCATGGGACGAACTTGCAGCAAGCTTGCCGCGACAAACTCATTGCAAATTATAGCAAAAACAGAGTACGAACACAACCCGGATTAGAACTAGCGACCTACTGGTTCGGAAGCTGACGCGCTAACCACTCGGCCAGTTAAACTCCGAGTGGAGAAGATAGATTTCGCTAATACATCGTTCGATTCGATTCGTATACGATTTATTTTAAACCGTTTTCTTGATTTCATTAATTTTTTGAGTTGAGAATATGATTTGAAGCCAAAGAGAGAGCGATTTTCGCTAATAACTACGTTTTGCTAGTAGAATGAATTATGAAATTAGAGCTCAAAAGTAATTACTTTAAAATGGGACAAAATGTATAAGTTTATTTTTCAATAAACATTGACTGTTTTTTCGGTTTAATTTTGTTTATAAACGTTAAAATTTCAACATTCAGAAAAAGGAGAAATAGTTTTCTTTAAAGTGCGAGTGCTATATTTAGTAAAAATATGGAAAATGTTTCAAAAAATTTTTTTATAAAAAGTTAGTTTTTTTACAAATTATCATTGATTTATTAAATTAATAGAAAGAAGGACGGTGTAAGAGATGCTATTAAAAATAGGACGTTTTTTTTTAAAACAGAGACACAGACAATTATCTCTTTGTGCTATCTTTGCATCAAGCTTGTTTTGCAAATTTTCAATGCAAAGGAGGTGGCGCTATTTGTCACGGTGAACTTGCAGCAAGCTTGCAATGCAAGAAAGGTGGCGCTAGTTGTCATGGCGAACTTCCCACAAGTTCGCTTCAAGTTTTACGCGTCAAATTTGCTAAGACAAGGTAATATCAAGTCAAAATCAAACTTGCTGCAAACTTACGTGCTATCTGGGTGAGAGCTTGAAGGAAGATGGTAAATTATTTTTGCTTACAAAGACATTCGATAATAGAAATTTGTAGAAAATTTTTGATTCAATGATATTTAATTTTTTTTCTTTCTAATAATCATGGAAACAATAGTAGTATTATATTTCCGCGTTTTTATTTAATTCTTTTGCATTAATATAAACTTTGTTATTTGATGTTTCAATTTGTAAATATTTTTTGGTAACGTTTTGTTCCTTCTAAAGATCTTAAGTTTATGTATCTAATGATTATTAGAAAGAAAAAAATCTAAATATCATTGAATCAAAAGTTTCCTACAAATTTATATTATCGAAAGACTTTCCAAGCAAAAATCATTTGCCATCATCCTTCAAGTTATCAAGTCCTTTGACATCTATTAACTGCAACCTTTCGGCATTCAGGAACAACAGTGTTTCTATAAATCCCACTATATTTCAATTCAAAACGTCTGCCGTGTGTGTGTGTTACCGGTATCCTGTCATCTTTTCCTCCATCTATATAGTTTCGTCAAATATTTTAAACATATTATTTTTGTCCACTTGTAATTCCATTTTTAAGAGACCTTGCTTTTTTAAATACATTGACTACTTTAACTCCATTGTACATTTACATTTATCCAAAGTTTGATTCAGCACACTTTTTTAAAATGTTTTTTAACTCAAGCTCAATTTAAAGCTGTGCTTTCTATTTTCTTTGTTCAATTAAACGAATTTCATCAAAATTCGAGAGTTTCTTTTCTTTAAGATATTTTGACTAAGAAAAATGGAATTAAACTTTTACTCTTCAAACATTTATTATTTTAAAAATTTTGGCAGTCAGCTTTTTTCGAATGATATTGTGATTTGACTTATTTAGAAACACGGCTCGTTAACCAAATTTAATTTTTTTAAAGCGAGAAATAAGGTCCAAAGATTGATGATCTTAATTGTTGGTGAACGTTTTGCGATGGGACAGTACGGTGTTTTAAGCCTAAACTATATTTTTAATATTTTTGCTACTGTTTTTGGAAATTTAGTTTCTTTTAGTTAACCAAAGCGAAAATTTTGCACATTTAACACCGCATTGCCAGATTATTTTATTTCTTGGATTAGTGAAATTAAAGTGGCCGGAATCATATTAAGATATGTGATATATATAGGTTAGCTTTTTAAAATAGTAATGTACAGTAATTAGGGAGCTGTGCATCCGTGATGTCAAAATGTCCATGTTGTTTTTTTTCTTTTAATTTAAATCCTAAACAAACAATATGTTTGAACGTGAACTGAGCAGTCAGCAAGTCGATATAAAATCTTATACAATGATATCTTTTTCATCGCTATAGGCTTTGTATTAATTAATAAAAAGGGATATTGGCAACGGACATAATATATAAGATGACGTAGAGGTTTTGCAACAATTCTTGTCAGATAATTTTTTGGTTTTAAATTTGGCGTGCGCAGACAAATAGTTCTTAATGCTGAAAACTAAAATAAATCATTTCAAAAGAAGGCTGAGAAAAATATATTTCCATTTGGTCATAAATGTCTATGTCTAATGACAATTATAAAACAACAAAAGTGAAATTTTAAATAGGTATATATTTCATAATAATTGAATAACAACCTAGAAAGCCGATATTCCGGGTGAACAAGCTTGTCGCCAAGAACAGCTAAACACATAATAAATGCAACCGAATGCCAATTTCAAATTTAGTAGATTTAATTTTCCTTCAAACATTTGGTGCTCCAAAAAGATTTCCTCCTATTAAACTGCTGGAGTTTCGCAAATTTTAATCTTTAATCAGAAAGATTTACGCATGCTTTCAAAAATGATTATCCAGAGGTATTAATTAGACTTGTTATATAGAATACAATGCGACATAAATCATTGAAAAAAAACATAAGAAAGGCGCAGTTGTGTCCGCGTCGTAAATTTTTCGTGAAAAAGTCGGGATAAAATCATAAAACAAGTGTTTCGTATTACTATGTATTTTAGTTATCAATCTCTTTTTTAAAAGAATTATAAGTAGTATAATGGTTACAGAATAGAAAAATCACAATTTTATCGCATGTAGAACGGGTCTTTGGTAGCTTGTGATTTTTCTATTCTGTAACCATCCTCTGTGTAAATATTGTATTAATGAAATTGATAATTAAATTACATATTAATACGAAATACTTTTTTTTATCATTTTATCCCGACTTTTTCTCGAAAAATTTACTCCGCGGACCCTAACTGCGCCTTTTATGATTTATTTCGAATAGCTTTTGAGGGCGCCATCTGTTGATAGTATATAGAACTACATTTCGCGTAAGCGCAGTAAAACAATTTTTACTACAAATGCTCATATTTCCCGTAATATTCAAATTTTTTAATTCAAATTTTGATACAATGTTTCTTTTACGTATTGTCAAGTATTTTGCAAGTTTCGTACAATTCGAAAGAAAACTCTGCATGCCATAATCAAAAAACATGCGGAGTTTGAAATTTTTAAATTAATACCGATTTTTACTTATATTCTGATCAATATTTTTATTGCCTCACTTTGGGTCCAAGTAACACTCCTCAATATCTTTAAAATGACACCAGAAACAGCCTCTTAAGTAAACGTGTTTCCACACTACACTTATTTATATCCTTACATGAAGCTGATGGATAAAAATCACGCGCACACTAGTACGATGACCTCACAGGCATAACAAGTACTGAGCGGCAAACTCTTACAGATATGGTCTATCCATTGTGGGGTTAAACATTCTTTTCGCATAATTAGTCTCTTAGTTATTAGCGATTCAAATCTGACTGTATTTTGTCACACAAGAAATTTCTACCAACTATCACTTGAACGAGCGTAAAGACAATTTCACGTCAGAATCGTGATAAATTTTTCCATCTTTACAAAGGCTTTTCGTATAAACGTATTTAAAATTTTTTATATTCGTTTATTTTCAGTTGCACATGAAATAATCAGTGGTAACTGTTTCAAATAAGAAAACTCACCAACGCACTTTCCATCAACATCCCAATATCCTGGTTTACAAATGCATTTTTTCTGTGAGAACCAACCTGAAAAAGTGCAGTTCGAATCTGGGCCGCAATCACAAGCTGAAAGTACAAGTGATATTGGAAGAATGTTCATTTAAGATATGCCTACAATAAGACTTTTCACATTCAGTTTGTTCAAAATAAGATATGGAAACCGTTTTATTTGTCGAGGTAAATCTACTGCTGGGATACCATGATTACCAGAGTTGCCAAGTTAAGATTTCCTTCTAAGGGGAGATATCATACACAATCAATGAATAGCATCATACACGGTGACCCTACTGATTCCGAGAACGATCTCGTCACCATTACGTTGTAGAAGGTGGTGTGACGGACACGCTTGGAGTTTTCAAAATGTACGAAGATCCATGCTTCGGCTATACGGCTTCTATCAGTGCCAATGTTTTGAGATTTTTCTGTAAAATATATATACTATATCTGCTGTTAGTAAACATGTCTATCCTCTACTAAATTTAATATTATTGTAATATTTCATTTCGTTAGTGAATCATTTCATCTTTTAAAACCAGTCCTTCTCTTAAATGCTACACATTTAGACGCATATTCTACGGAATAAAAAACATTATAATTTAGTGTTGTCGATGACATTTTCCATTGACTAGATTTTTTCAGATCAACCTGTGTTTTAAGGAAATTATTAAATTGTACACGAGAAACCGAAAATTAATAAACGCTGTAAAGTAAGAACCACTGTTTAGAATGGCCTGAATACACTTGAACATTGATAGTTTATTTGACGAAGGAAAGAAATTACTTATGAGGCTTGTATCAGTGCCACTGCGTTTTGAATATTTTGTTAAACCTATCTACTTCATCAATTGTCAGTAAAAGTATTCATCATCAACAGCATTTAATCTAACTCTAATAATTTTACTCTAGTCTATAATTTCGTCTTTTGAAAAGGTTACTGTTCTTAAAATGCTGCATTTCTAGACGTATTCTTTGATTTAAAAAGTTTATTTTCGTTCCTTTTGATCACATTTTATATCTTGACTATAATTTTTCTAATCACTCTCTGCTTTTCTGACAATAATAGCCTTATACATGAAAGTCAAGAAACAAATGACTGAGCGATGCGAGGTCACTATTTTAAGTCGACTGTTCAGCATTTTGTCTGTCTTTAAATTTGTTTGTTACGCAATCACGATCAAACACTTTGCTCGATTTTCTTCGAATTTTTAAGGAATGTTCTTTGCAGAAATAATAAACCTTATAATATATAAGGATTTTTACTTTTTGAATTCAAGATGGTGGGCGTTTAACTCATTTCAACGTTTTGGCGAGAATGGCCAAATTAAAACATTTGAATCATTTTGCAAAGGCGAGGCATGTAAATGTAATTTTCTTAACACTGATAAAAGAAGATATTTAATAGATTTTGTTAATACCGATGAAACATTCATTTCATTGAAATTCTTTAATAATGATTAATGTAAAAATTTGTGCAAATAATTATCATTGATAAAATATGAAAAGAGATACATAAGATCATAGTACCAGATTGAGTTGTTTTTTCCGTTGTTAGTTTCTCTAATGTAGTTTTTCTGTTTACGTGAAGAAATTGAAGCAATAGAATTTTGTGTTTGGTGAAAGAAAAAATAACATCAAATGTTACTGATATTTAGCGCTGTGAGGTTAATTACAATGAAATATCACAAAGAAAATCGATTTAGAGGAAGTAGTCTCATAGAAATTTCCCAAACACGGGAATGTTATTAGCCGGGAAAAAAAATAGTTTACGAAGTGAGAAGGACAGTTTTATAGTAAGAAATAATAGTACACTTGAACAGCGACACCATTCTTGCTAACATCACGAAAATATTCTTCTCAAACAATTCCATATTTCCCAAGAAATATTCAATATACTGACCACAATTTTTTAAGTAATTCTTTACAACCACTAAACGAAACTCCATTGATTCAAGCGAATTATGGTCAAATTTTAGGTTATCCTAACCATTCTTAATTAACAGCGCTTAGAAATAGCAGCTTTAAAATTATAAGCACCGTGTGAAAATTAGATTATACTTTCGAAGAAAAACTGTTTCAAATTTTAATCATTTAAATCCATAATTGCAGTTGCATATATTTCATGTTAATCATTTAAAGTAGTTACAACTGTACGCTGAAATATATTTACTGTGTAATATGTATTGTTCAGGAAGGATAGACATATCTGTTCCCAACACAAACATGTTGAGATTCAATAACTACTGATATCAATTTTCAAGAAGAAATAGAGCAAACTAACAAGTTTATAGTTCAAAGGTCGGTATCCTTATTATGATGGAAATAATAATTAATTGTGGAGACTGATCAACTTTCGCGTCGGAAGTAAAGAATTAAACAAAAAAATCTCATAAAGCAAGGAAACTTCATTGCATTACACAACTTCGTGGGGGGGGGGGTTGGGCTTTTATTTGGCCTTTTATTTTAATGAAATACTTGGCGATGGAATTATAATAAAGCATTTATTTATGTATTTCTAGGATTGTATAGATATATTTCAAGGGTGTGTTTCAAGGAATCTTTGATTTTAAAATTTGCTCTCATTTAATATGATTATATTGTCCATTTATTTATAATTTCGTAGCTTAACATGCAGCACTAACTTTCTCATTTTCCAAATTTTAAAAAGCGGAAAAACTGATTTTTTTCAAACTCAGTCACAAAATGGCGAATATTTTTTCACATTAGTACATATTGAACGGTCTCATGCTCATACCAGATGTGAAAAAATGCGCCATATTCGTTAATAGTTTTGACAAGAATCAGTTCTTGTAAAATTTGAAAATTGAGATAGATGGTGCTGCTTGTTAAGCGACAATTTGCCAATATTTTGCATCATTTTTACAAACATCGTTATTTATAGGTTTCTTAACTTTATTCAAGCGCACATTTTTTTCGTATATGATTCAATTGCCTTCATATAAAAAGAATTAATTTCTGAAATTATATACTCATGATCCCTAATTTTTGCATGCAGTTTTTGCAATCACCTCATTTCTGTTCATTCTGGGTTATATTCTTCTGATATAGAAGGCCTGCATAAACCCCTTTGACTAGTTCCCAATAACTGCTAATCGTCAATGGATCTAGATATTTTATTAGCAACAGAATCGTCTCGGAAAGTTTTTTTCCCGTGTTGTTTTTTTTGCCTTTTTGTTCATCACATTCGTGTATTACAAATTTTCATATTCTCTGTTTCGCGTCTTATTAACCATCTTGAAGTCAATATTTCAAGTCGCTTACGGCAACACAAAGCTTGGATAAAAAAATTTAAAGTCGGTGAAATTCTGAAACTGAGTGGAAAATTTTTCGCATTGAGCTGAATTGATTTTTTAAAAATTATTTTTTTTTCTAGCGTGTTATGAGAAACACTGCAATAGATAGTCTTCTAATAATAAACCTAATAACAAACTAATAAATGGAACTGTAAGCCTAAATTCAACTTTATTTGCTTTAGGTTTCTTTTTCTTCTATTAAACAATTGGAGCTTCTCAAATTTTAATCTTTAAACAGAAATTATTTCCGAATGCTTTGAAAAATATTTACCCAGTTGTATTAATTATATTTGCTGGATGGAATACTATACGACATAAAACATTGAAAGAAAAGGCATCATCATTATGAATTATAGAATCTTGAAGCGTATTTATTTTCGCTTTATTTTTAATTGCACATGTCATAATCAGTGATAACTATTTGAAATAAAAAAACTCACCAACGCACTTGTCTTTCCTTTGAGCGTATCCTGGTTTGCAGAAGCAGATTTTTGTATCCTTCTGCCCTGGTTGCCACATACAGCTTGTATCTGGCCCGCAATCACAAGCTGAAAGTACATACGAACTTGCAAAAACGCTAATTTTAGAAATACACAGAGTGTCCCAAAAAGTGGAACAAGCATTTATTTTCTGAAATATTTCACTTAGACATTAACTTCCAATTGCAAAGTTTTATGAAATAAGGTAGGAATTTGTGTGAAAACACTTTGGTTTCTTTTGGAAGTTGAAAATAAAAAGTTAAGAAAATTAAATATTTATACGTTCCCCATTGAGCAAACATGTCAATGAGTCAAATGTTCCTCTTGTGCTCATCTATGTATAAACTAAGTTTCACGATGCTGTGTCCAATACTTGCAGTTTTAAATTAATTTTAAAATTTAAAGGTTCTGCTTACAAATTTATATGCAGACGTTTATTGCATAAATACAAATCTGTTCTACACACAAAAACTGCGAAAAGCAAATATTTTCCTAGTAATCTATGAATCTGTCTCTTCTATAAATAAAATAAATATCATGATGCTGTGTTCAAAACTTGCAGATATATATTAATTTTATAATTTAAGGGTTCTGCTCACAAATTTATATGAAGACTAGCTGACCCGGCAAACGTTGTTTTGCCATGTATATTATTTGTAGGAAACATTTTTTTAGGTCAATAAAAATAATTATCTACTATAAGTGTTCGGGAATGTACTTATAATCGAAAGCGTTATAAACAATAAAAGAATGCTTTATGTAGGGTAATAAATTAATGTTTATTAATGTAGAGAATATATTTTAAATTATAATTCTTGCTAGTTATCTAAATATCAAAAATAATTATTCATATTGTAACTATCAATTATGGCAGTTGAAAAAAAAATTAATCTCTTAGCGCAATAGAGTGTACAATATTCTTGGTTAGTCCGTCTTTAGCCAACACAAACAAACTGGATGGTTTTCCCACGCGAGAACATGCCACATATAGTTGTCCATGGGAAAAGCATGGTGTTTCCAAATCTAAGCCACATACAGACAATGTCTGGCCTTGTGACTTATTGATCGTCATAGCGAATGCCAATCTAATTGGAAATTGAGTGCGTTTGAATTCAATTGGCACATCTGTCGGAATCATAGGGATTCGTGGCAGCAACACATTTTGGCCTTGAAACTTGCCATTCAAGATGATGGCTTCTATAACGTTTTTCATTAATGTTTTAATGACTAATCGTGTGCCATTACATAGCCGTGGTGGGGTTAAGTTACGAAGGAGAATAATCGGTGATCCAACTTTCAATTGTAAATTGTGTGGTGGCATGCCTGGCAAATCCAACGAATTTAAAAATTCAATTGGATAATTCACAGTCTCGTTGGTATCACAAACTGCATCGATAGATTTATATGACATCAAGTCCCCAGGTAACAACTGTTGTATCTTTAAATTTAATCCATTGACGTCCACATTTTTACTTGCCAAAATCGCTCTTTCTGCCAGCCACTTATGATTTACATATTGTG